>APFE030104260.1:2870-20156 GCA_000404065.3 Pinus taeda | reverse complement strand
TGTGGAGGTTGAATCTATAGTGGAAGCCGAAATTCTTTGAGGACAACGAGTCTATTTTGTTGTAGCCGAATTCTTTGGGAAGGTCAAATTTCCTTAAGGAGCCCAAATTTGTATTGGGGAAAGCTGAATTAAATTGTGGAAGTTGAATACATCTGAGAAAGCCAAATTTCAGAGAGAAGATGAATTTATTTTGTGGAACCTAATTGATTTGTGAAAGCCAATTTTTATTAACGGAGCCAAGTTTAATTTGTAGAGGTCAAGTTCAGTGGGGAAGACAAGTTTTATTGGGAGGTCGAATTAATTGATGAAACCGAATTTTATTGTGGAGGTTGTGCTCTTCTTCTTGTGGGGTCGTATTTCTCCTAAGGGGTCATATTGCTTCAGCCAATCCTTGTCATTTTATGTAGCTATCCACAACTTCTAATAATCAAATTTATGCATCTTAATGGAGTTGTCTTGCATGTAATTTCATGAACAAGGCTAATAAAATTTGACTAAATTATTGTTGTTATTTGGGTTCAATTATTGAACAAGGGTTTTTTTACCGCTCAAACTACCATGGGTCCTAGGAGGGTGTGCTACGGAGCAACTACTAGGTCAAGTGGCAACAATGGAGCAATAGCCCACTGTCACCTCAGCTAAAGCTCCTTGCTCTTTACAGACTTTCATCGATGGGAGGAGTCTCGATAATTAGGAAATCACTAGGAGAAATATTTCAATGGTGTAAAGGTAGTGATTCCAAGAGCCTACTCAAAGGAGAGTCTCTAATGATAAGGATTGCTTGCTTTAGAAGCAAGATGAATGGCTCTCCAAGAAGGGATAGTAGGAAACTTGAACCTAGGGTTGAGGAGTATGTCTTGATGTGAAGCACCTTGGACCAAAGAATCTAGAAGAATAGGGTTTCTAAGCAATCCTTGTGAAATTGGAGTGACAAGGTTGCGGGACCACAGAGAAGCCCTAGTGGACCGAAACAAGGTCAAGGGATTGGAGTGAAACTTTAAGCAAAGGGACTTGACCAAGTGAAGGAGAAGACAAGGATCAAGGTGATGAAATTTGACTTTAATTTTCAATGCAATGATCCTAAATGAAGCCACTAACCAAAGGCAAGCTAGGGAGAATGGTTCTCGAGCTAGGGCTTGGAATATCTTGCAATTCCACTGTCAGATTGCCTTCAAATTTGGAGGACCTTTCAAGGACACACCAACACATTTCTTGACCAATTTTCATCAATTTTGGATGGCTAAAATAAAAATTCGCATGATGCCCTAGAATCCTACTAGGGTTAGGGCTTATAATAAGAGGTGAGAATAATTTTCTTTTTCTGATAACCTAGGACTAGACCAATGCCTAGCCCATTGGGAGAATGGAGTTAATATGATTCAATTTTTTTGTTGATTTGGGGTAGCATCGGATCTGCTCTAGGCCTCAAGTTTTGCAGGGAGGCTTGGGCACATGTATTATAAAGAACATAGAAAATGATTTGGGAAATTCCACCCAGAGACAATTTTATTAAAATAATTAATATTTTTTAATGGGACCCTAAGTCTAAACCTAGGAAATTAAAAATATTAATGGGTATTAATCTAATTGTGGGTGTAACTTCTAGAAGAAGACAAGGATCAAGCTAAAATGATCTTCGACATTGATTGGCTATTAATCTAGGTTGTTGAATGTCAACAAGAATATTATTTAAGTGAGTTTGAGGGTCATTTGGAAAACACACTGAGAGATCAAGAGATCGAATTTCTAAAGTGAGAAGTTCTTAGAAGGGAATTTTGATCGAGGAGATTTCTTGCAGTTGAGGGGAAGGGATAGCATCTAGAAAGACAGAGAGATTTTCTCAACCGGAGAATTATCAATAGAGAGAGGCAAAGAGTGATCCAACATCTCTCACGCAGAGGTTGATGCAGGGCCATGCAAAGGTAGTGTAGAGGGTGAGAGGGAGTCTGAAAATTTCCAATAGAGTTAGTTTCAGAAGCCAGGAGCTGGGGTGTGAGGCCAGGAGGCTGAGAATAGTGACTCCGGACAGCAAATCGATCAGTTGGCTAGCTGACGCAGTGCCTAGAGGGATTGACGCAGGGATTGCGTGAGCACTGCACAGAGGCAGCGCAGGGCCTACCAGAGGCACCTCATCCAATAACCGGATCAACCGAGAATTTTCTCAGTGATTGTGTAAGGTAATCTCACAAATCTTTCTACCAATATTTCTCTCTCTGTAACTGAATAACCCGAGAGGTACTCAAAGACTTATTTAGAATTTGCTACCGCTTAATAATAATAAACCCTCAGATCTGCTGCACCAGTTTTCCCACTTTAGGTATTTCCGGGGACATTTCTCCAAAAATTATGGTGGCATTCGTGTTGTATTTTCTTTCTTGCTCAGTCTTTTGTTTCCACATAATATTTAATTAAGTGAAGGCTACAGTGAATGTATTTCGATATTTTCCGTAGGAAACTACAAGTAATTTGTTTGAAGGAATTTAACAAATAGGAGAAATATCATCAGTTATTGCAGTAGGAATTCCTGCTTAGGAATTATCACAATTTGGAGATGCTTATACCCAATCAAGGAGTTCCCCGAAAACTTCGCATGGCCCTAGAAGAAGCTACTAGGTTACTAGGGAAATTTATGCTTCTTTGATGCTGCAACTAATGACTTATCAAGGCAATTATGAGTAATCATATACCCCTAGGACATTCATTCACTAAACTTTGCATAAACATATGAAAAAGCCCTCACAAAGACAATATAAAACAAATTTGCATTTCATTAAGGCAACTACACTAGCTTCATGAGTGAAAAATTTCCATACATTATATAAGTGCAAAACATGAGAAAGAAACCATGTAGAAGTCACTTACTAGTATAGCAAAGTTTTCCAATCACCAATATAGACAAAAATCGAAGCTCCAAGATATAAGATAAGTCTTTCCAAACATCAAAATGCATTAAACTTCCAATTCGTCCATCAATAAGGCTATCAAAATTCTCAAGAAGAGATACCAATCCAAAACCAAGTGATGATCGAATGAAATGATCATCACATCAATATATATCCTCCCCATAGTTTTAAAAACTTGTCTTGCTAACCGGTTACCGGTCTAACCGGCTGGTTAGCAAGCCCACCGATCGAAACCAGCCAAAAAACCCGGTTTGATTGCCCATTTCTCCTTTTTTTTGCCCTAACCGGTGAAAACCGGCTAGTTCCGTCCTAAACCGGTCGGTTTTAGGCACGCCCACTGTCAACTAAAAAAAGCGTATTGCTGAGTCTTGACTGTGTTTTACGGGTTTTGGGGGGAATAAGAATCTTCTGCAGCATCACTCTAATTCAATCCTGAGGCTATTAAGGAAATAGTCTACCAATTAACATCTCTCTGAAGACCGCAGCCATCTAATTCTGGTCCATATACATCTTGGAAAATAAAGAAACCTCTGCAGGCTCGGATTGTGCAAGCAAGGTAGCACAACAACTCTCCTACAACAATAAGCCAACATAACCAGAGGTTGAAGCATTACTTCACAGTAGGGAAAAAGGCAATTAAGGAAGGGTCTGCCACAAACAGAAAACAAATTGGTCGCAGCACAGTACGCAGTGAGTTAATTAGTAGAGTAACAGTAGTATTGGGTAGTGCTAGTGTGAATTACAGTTGGAATATTGGTCTACTAAATCTTGAAATTATAATCAGAACTATACTGTGGATTAATGGTTGGAGGAATCTACTGTTCATTAGGTAGTTAGCCCTAATTTATTGAAGCTTTGTTGAAGAATTATATTACTGTTGAAGATATTTTATATTCATGCATTACATAGATGAATGCCCATTGTTTGATGAAAATTAAAAAGATGAATGTGCACTACTATGTATAGTCTTTTCTGATTTAATGGACACCCTAACCAAAATAGAAACCCTAAGGGCAAAAATCCCCTTGGGATACTATACTCTTTAATCCTTGACGTTTCAGATCATGATCCATATATTGGTGTTATTGGAAAAAGACTAATCTATTATAGGGTAAGACAGTAAGGAAGAAGCAGGGGAAATCTAGTGCTTAGGAAGCCTTGGGACAAAGGAAATGACCTGAAAATTTACTAGTAGTGGTGATGGACTTGATGATTCTGTGGCTAGTAGTGGTGATGAACTTGATGATTGATCATGTGTACACTATAGACTTGTAGTAGGCCAATGGCCTAACTCATAGCTTGTAGCATTGTTTCTAGACTTTATAGGCCATTTAGAGCCTCATTGCTTATGTATTTTGCTATTCTGTCGATGATATGTATTGCACTCGATGCCAGTTTGATATATTCACCTTTACATGGTATATAAATGAGCAAACTTTGCATATTTTGTCTCTATTGGCTTGGAATCATGGTTTTACATCTTAAAAATAATTTTGTTTCATTAAAAATTAGTTATTTAATGTATTTTTTTTAAAACCGGTTCGTTTAGACCAAACCAGTCCTGATTAGACCAGTTCCGATCGGTAAACTGGTTCATTAGGTGGACCGGTCCGATCACCGGTTCCATTTTTTAAAACACTGATCCTCCCTAAGGGGTTCAATTTTCCTAATAAGGCCTAATAATGCCCCAACTAATAAAACAATGCACAAAAATAACATTACTTGGTGACAAGCCCACCAAGATAGCTCCATAATACAAAATAAGCCTCCCAAGGGGGAAAAATAATAGATACAAGAGATCGAAGGGCCATTGAGGAGGCCTAGCAGAGTCGAATGTGTGCCAAAATGAATGAATGAGCTCCAAACAGGGATAAATGGGGTTGGCCCTTGATATCCAAGCAAACAACCTGTGGTGTTCCCAAGTGGCTATGGGGGCACAAAACATCCTCATGGGTCTTCAAATGGATTGAACAATCTTATATCCCATCTATAAGTGTCGAAAGAACGATGCAAGCCCTCTCATAGTCTCCCATCACGAGACACATCCTCGTCTAGGCCCTAGATCAGCTGCCAAGTGTGTGGTGCAAGAGTGAAGTCAGTTAGGCAAGGTGGTCTAGGTGCATCATCATTGTCCAATAAGTGGAACACAAGCAAGTCATGCGTGAAGTTGAAGGATCCAATGGAGTGGCAATCTTCTCTCTAGTATGGTGGAGACCGTGGCTCTCGACACTTACCTTACAAATGCCAATATGACCCTCTGGAGGGCTTGGACCCTGTATAGGTAGACCAAACCCCAAATGAAGACCCACCTGCAATATTGTATAAGATCCAATGTGTCCCCTTGCCTTCCAGTACAACAAAATATTAATGCAATTGAGTAAATAAATTTACAAATCATGGAACCAACGGACACTTCATAGTGGCATGCCCTTCCATAATGGGCTTCAGAACGTACAAGTGTCTCCAAGTTCAAGAAGAGGTTAACCAAGGACCCTATTATGTGGTTTCGGCCTCTAAGGGGGTGACATGTCCATGGTATACCGATCAAATGGCAGGTGGTATGTGAAATAATGATGGAATGGAGTAGGGCATTAGGGGAAGGCTCCAATCCACATACCACACTACAAGCATAGCTAAAATAAGGGAAGCCCACACTTGGGTATATGAATGTAGGAGGGAGAAATCACGATACATGAGTTACCCTGACCACTGTTTTTCCACCCTTCTTCATATGCCTTTTTCCTTTTATAGATATTTCTTTTGTAACTTCTTGGGACTCCAGGGGATGAGAGCATGATGTGTAAGATATAGTAGAGAATACCCCTTAAGGTGGGGCATTTCATCACCCACCAAGGGTTAGGACAATCATGGTTTCCTTAATGATGAAAGGGGTTGATATGAGTGACCCTCAGAACCAGGGCGATGGCCATAATGATAGGGGTAGAGCTCATGTTTGGATTTTTCCCATGTGCTAAAACTGTATGTCTCGGCCATATTTTGCATTTTATGGTACATTCCCTATTGAGAGTGGCCAAATTATGCTTTTTCTTTTCTTTTGAGCTACATCAGCCTCTAGAGTATCATTCCAGGCCGGATCCAAAGTGTGGACAAGGGGAGTCCTTGTGGACCCAATGGACAAATGTGGCCCCGAATGGGAAATATGGTGAATGGGGTTATTATGAGCAGAGGAAAGTGATGTATATGGTGTCAGGTAGCAAGACCATACAACCAAAATCGGGGTTTCCCATGTAATGCCACCCCTAAAGCCAGTAGCCAATAAAGGAGATCCCACAGGACTAGGATACAATGTTAACCATCAAATTGTACAAAGGAGACAAGAGTACAAACCAAGCCCACTCTTTTTGTCGAATCCCCCCATTAATACATGCCCAAAAGTAAACAAAAATACCCAACTACACAATGAAAATCCATACCTTTAGGGTTGCAAGGCCCACCTTCAAACATACGATCATAACAGATCGGAAAGGGAGCATATGGAGATAGTCGCACATCGGGATATTTGGTCACTACAAAGGACTGTTGGCTATCAGCTGAGGACCATCTTCGAGAAAAAAATTCTCCTATGGATACTACCCATGGGTGGTGGGTAACAAATTTCATATTTAACTGCATGCAAAATGTTTGAAGATATGTCTCTACTGTAAATGCTTCTTTTTATCCACATACAAAATGTTTGAAGAAATATTTGCATGCAAAGTGTTTGTCAAAGTGCATGAAAGAGCAATTTTAAAAAAATTCTAGTCGATTTGGAAAATTTGAGCAAGGGGCATTAGAGTCATATCAAAGTTGGTTTTCCCCCTAACCTATGAGTACATTCTACTTTGATGAAACCTAAGGACAGGGAAAGATAGGTTTGGGATGATGAGAATAGTAATACAGATGTCGAGTAGCCCCATATGGAGACTAAGAGTGGAACTATAGCCACTCTATCATGCGTCCTTAGGTATTACACTTTCAGGGTAAAAGGAGTAGTACAGGGACAACATGTCATTGTCTTGATTGATTGTGGGTCAACCCACAATTTTATTGACTTGGCTTGGGTAGCCAAGAGAGGAAGACTTTAAGGGATTCAATTTTGAGGTGGCATAAGGGTATGGTATGATATGCAAAAAACGGTTCCACGGTTGGTGTTGAAGATGGTTAACTACACTGTGACCAACAATTTCTATGTGGTAAAGTTAGCAGGCACCAATATTATTTTGGTTTTTCAGTGGCTTATTTTTATAGGAAAAGACTCAAATGATTACATGACAATGGAGATGGAGTTCACTAGAGTGGATGGTAAAAATATAGTTCTAAGGGGCATTTCAAAAGGTGCCCCTAGGATTGTTATAGCCAAATGGATGGAGATCATATTCAAGCATGACGACATGTCTTGGGAACTAAAGTGTCTGGTTACATTACATAAACCTTCAGACAACAATCAACATTATCAAGTAGATATTTAATGATTATTGGGCAAACACAACAAGGTATTCAGGGATATTCCACTAGGGAGACCTCCTAGCAAGGGATTTGAGCACAAAATTGAGTTAGAAAAGGGGGCTAAACCAATCATAACTACTCCATACAAGCACCTAAAAATTTCAAGGATGAAATAAACAAGTCGGTCAGGGAGTTGTTGGAGATGAGGCATATCATACCTAGTTCTAGTCCATTCGCTTCCTCAATTGTGTTGGTTAAGAAGAACGATGGAAACATGTAATACAACTTTAATTAATTTATCTAAATTCCCAGAATTTTTACTATGGGTTTTCTTCAGAAAAATACATCATGAATTTTGCTGAGAAATTCAACCAAAGCTTGTAAATAATTTTACTACAAACTCCAGCTATTTTATTTATAATTTTGAAAGGAAATTACATCAATTTAATCCAAAAATACTAGGCTAGATATTTTCTTAGAAATTTCATTTGCTCCCGTCAACTTGATCCCTCAACATCAATTTGGCCCACCTAGAAGAAGCAATTTGGCCTCCTCGAAAATGATAATTTCGGCCCTCTGAAGAATGAGAAATTCAGCCCTTCTGGTAATGTCAATTCATCCCTCCTGAAAGAAGCAATTTGGCCTCCACTGAGAAATAGAAATTCAACCCTCTAAATTTATCAATGTGGCCTCCTCTGGAAATAGTAACTCAGCTTCTGTAAATAGCAATTCCGGGAATTGACAATTTGGCTACACATGAAGATATCAATTTGTCCTCCTCTCAAAGATGAAATTAGCAATTCAGCCTCCTTCTGTAGATGAAATTCGACCTCCCTGAGTTAGCAATTCAGCCTCCTTCTATAGATGATAACTCGACCTCCTTGAATATGCAATATGGCATCCCCCTAAAGATAATAATTTGGCTTCCCTGAATAAGAAATCTAGCCCTTTCCTGAAGATGAGAATTTCCTAGACTAGCTAGGATGGATATTCCACCACCAAAGCTAATTGCCACCACTATAATTTATCATTTCAACACTAAAGCTAGGCACTGTACAAGGGTTTCCCCTCGCTCAATAAGCTACTTGAGCTCCAAGTATATGCACAAATCAAATCTCACATACGTTTTTCCTCAAGTTTTCTCTTTCTTTTATAACGTTTTCCTCCTCCAAAATAACATGGACTTACCACCTTTTATTTTATTATTAAACTTGTTGACCATGTACATGTCAACAATCCAAGGAGCAAGGTATAAAGCAACAGACAATTTTTTTCAGTCAATGTCATCATTGTAGTCCCAAATTCTACTTTTGTATTGTAAAAATGATTCTAGTATGAATATTAAGCCATGTAACAACACCTAGGTAAGCCTATGGTTCTTCTCAAAGGGTTTCACTCTAGGGAGATTTTTAACCTCACCAAATTATCCGTGTTTGTAAACACGATAATTGGCAGATTTTTTTTCCCAGATATACTGCAAAGATAGGGTGAAGCTCATTGACAAGGTCTTAGGTGAGTACTAGTGTTTATCGAGTCTATGTATTTTTCATACTAGATCATGTGTCTTGTCACATAATTTGGTCGAGTCTTAAGAGTCTATGTCTATGTGTATTTCCCCTTTTAAGGGTTGAATTAATTGTAATATTTTAATGTAAAAGTGTGTTTAGAAATATTTTTGGTGAATGTTCCTCATAATTAGAACAACATTCACCAAAATATTTTTAGACACACTTGGAGGGTGGAAAAATAATTAATCCCTGTTTGAGTCTTTTTAATTTTAATTTCTAACAAAAATAAAATGAATACTAGCTAGAAATTATCCAAAAAAATAAAATGAAGGGAAAATTAATTACCCTCCAAGTGGAAAATTCATCGAAAAATATTTGAGGCTAGTTTCAAAAGAAAAATTCAAGTCAAAGATAAAATGTCTCATTTCCATGGTAGAAGGACCTAGTCCAAAAATTCGTTGGACCTAGAAGATTATTTTCTCTAGCAAATTGAATTTTTTGGCCAAGAAAATAATTATTTTGCACAAGTAACAAAAAATCTATTTTTTGGAGGTCCTTTGACCCCTCTAGCACAGTTAACAAGGAAGGTCGAGTTTTTTTGGAGGTTTGTGCTAGCGAATCAAGGGATCAAAATTTTTTTTCCAGGATCAAGCCATGGATCAATGCAACTAGTCCTTATTTCCACTTGGAGGGGTTATTCCCTATAATTTTTTCTATATAAGGAAGCTCTCAAGCTCATTGCAACTTCAACTATGTTGAAAATATTTTGTACTGAGCTAAGCTCTAATGGAATTTATGCATTAATAAAAAGCCTTCGGGGTTTCAATTCAAGGTGTCTCTTTCTTAATGATTAATGGTATGTGTTGAATGGGTTTAATGCCCTAATTTTATGCTATTATTGAAGATTATTGTTTCATAGCAGTGGTTAGCCTAGCTATTAGCACATGTATCTTGCTTTAGGTTTTGGGCTAGAGTAAACACTTAGAAGCTGGTAGATCTAGCAGGTATCTCTAGATCTCTAGCCTATTTGTGTGAATCAAACCCCTATGAAGCTAATAATCTTTCAAGTGTATAGAGATATTTTCAGGTGATTCAGCCCTTAGGGAAAGCCCAAGTTCATGGACTTTGAGGTGACTACACCTTGTTTGGAATCTAAGCTTATCTAATGATCTATGTGCAGGGTTTGGATTGGTACATTAAGATACAAATTATTTCTATCACTTATTTTCAAAATCTACTTGGGCTATAAATGAATTATTTGCTAATTTGAGCTAATAATTTCTTGTAGATTATTTGTAAAATATTTCTAACCCTTGTATATTACTTTTCTCATTTGTAAATAGCATTTTTGGGGTTTTATTTTGTAATTATCTAAATCTTATGTCTTGGGCTCCATTTATTTAGCTTACAGGTGCCAAAAGATCAAATTTTCAAAGAGAAGCTCAAGTGTCAAGATCCTAGGCCTCACCTAGCCTAGACGGCTAGGGTTTGAGGGAGTTTTCAGCCTTAGAAGGAGTCATCCAGCCTGAAGGAAGAAGTCACTCAGCCAAGAAGGGTGTGTTTGGGGTCTAGAACCCTCAAGCTACAAGCTTCAGTGTTATTTTTGCAATGTGCCTTGAAGAGGAAGCTGCTAGACCTAGAGGGATTTTATGCTGCTGCAACTAGGGTTTTCATACATCTTTCTCATCCAAAGTGGTTTTGCAAGTGATTTCTCAAGGTCAAAGTCATTTATGGGCATTTTCTCAACATTTTGAGGTCGGTTTGGCCTAACCGCAAGGGTTTGAGGCCATTTGAGGCCTAGCCGCAGAGATTTGAGGGATAAAAGCACTAGCTGCAGCCCCATTTCGGCCTCCACAAGAAAGCCGCAAGCCTAATTAGGCTTCGGAGACTTAGCTGCAGCCCTAGAAGGGCCTAAATTCATTTTTGCAAGTGATCTCAAGGGCTAATAATTTGTTTTGCGGGCCTAAAGAAATTTTTAGGCAAGGTTTTGAAGGGTTTCTCATTGTATTTTGTCAAGTTGTGAACTAATATTGGTTTTGCAGGCTCATTATCCATCAAAGAAGGGTTTCAAGGGCTTAAATTTCACTTGCCTCATCATCCAACCCCTTGAAGGCCTAGCTGCTAGCATAAGGAAGGCTAAAAGCCCTAGCCATGAGGCCTAAATCCTCTTTCCCACTAGGCCACAAGCCTCATTGGGCATCCTATGCCTAGCCACAGCCTTTTGGAGGGATAAATCTGTCACATATAATTTTTTTGAGGCTGATCCATTGGTGTTGCAGGTCTTCTTGAAGGGTCACAAGGCCAAGATATCAAAATTTCCAAGACCTAGTCTTGTTATCTAGTGTTGTACAAGTCTGAGTCCTGACCCATTATTTGCATATGTATTTGGGCTAATAAATTGTGGTTGCAGTGATCTAAGAGGTATGCTCCTTGTGTTTCAAGCTAATCACTTGTGGGTGTAGGCATTGGAGGAGTGATCTCTTTCTTGGGTATCATGAAGCTTCATCGCTAAGGATTTGCATCTCTTATCCTATCCTTCTCTCCTCACTGTTAACATTTAAATCAGACGTGAAGTATTAATAACAGTGACATAAGTGGTGGCACATAATTATTAAAGAAGAAGTCCTAAAACTAATCTATTTAACCTCAAAACCTTAAAGTGGTTCACTAATAACTTGAGAGTAAATTCATCACTTTATCTTCTTTGTAATTGAAACATTGGACAGATATCATTTTAAAAGAGGCCTGATTGGATTTGAAGTAAGTTCTTAGGACTTAAATCTAATAAGCCTCATAGGCCTAAAAGTCACTCCATAATTAGTTACAGTTTTGCCATTGAAATAGTGATTGTTTTCAAGTGGACTTAAGGACTTCTATTATGCAATTTATGGGCTGATCTATAACAGTGAAGTTGCATTGGTGTCTTGATAATAGCCTTCATTTGCATCTCTTACCTTCTTGCATCGTTGCACCACATTGCATTGGCATTGAAGGATCTTTCTCATTTCAAAGTGTTAAAGTGTTAGTTTCATTTAGCATATTGCATCTTTGCATCTCATATGTGTATTTGTATTAAAAATCACTGTTAGCAATCTCTTATAGAGCTTGTCAATATTGTATTTGAGATCATCTAATGTGTTTCATTGATTTATGATAAGTGCTATATGAATTTTTTCTTGTGCCTAATTATTAAATAACATTACTATAAGAAGAATTGAATGAGATCTTATTGTCAAATTGATAAGCTCTTGGAGAAATTGGAATTGCTAATTGTGTTTCATTGGTATTATTTATCTTGCTTAATTGAGATAATCTCTTACTTGTTCTCTAAGTGCTTCATTTACTTGCTCCTGTCATCTTGTGTTGAATTTCATTATGAGCATTTTAATTACAACTTATTTAATTGTATTGAAGACTTAACACATTTATATAATCTCATTGGAGAAATCACTCACATATTGCATCTTCATTCTAGGTTAGAAGTGCATCTCTAAAAGTTCACCTCCAAGCAAAATCTTGGTTGTAAGAAGATAGGACCACTATTCTTCAAACAATTTGAGGACTGTAGACCCTCATTCACAGTTAACATAGGTGACCTTGTAGTTCTCTTGCCGGCAATCCCTTTTAGGAATGGAGGTACCTAGGTGGTTAGAGCACCATGGGAGGTATCGTTAATTAGGCCATAGCCTCCTTCCTTTGGGCTTTGTTACCGCTCAAACTAGCAGGGGTCCTAGGAGAGGATCCTATAGAGCAACTACTAGGTCAAGGGGCAACAATGGAGCGATAGCCCACTGTCACCTCAGCTAAGGCTCCCTACTCTTTACAGACTTTCACTGATGGGAGAAAAACCAGTACAAGGATGAATAGATCAGTGAAAGGACAAAGGGGTGATTCCAAAAGCCTATTCACGAGAGATGCTCAAATAAATGGCTCACTTGCTTGAGAAGCAAGGTGATGGGCTCTCTAGGGAGAGGGCTAAGGGGATTCTTGAGTTTAGGTTTAAGGAATATGCTTTGACAAGAAGGTTCCCAAACTCAAGGATCCCAATGAAGGAATGGCTTCCAAGTAATCCTTGTGGAATTTGAGTAGTAGATTTGTGGGACCACAAAGAAGCCAAGTGGACCCACACTAGGTCAAGGTATGGAATTGATCACTCAAAGAGGGGCTTGACCTAATTAGGGAAGAGAATAGGATCAAAGGACTAATTTTCTTTTGAAATTTGAATGCAATGATCCAAATGAGGACACTAACCCAAATCAGCCTAGCGAGAGAAATGATCCTTGAGCTAGGGCTTGCAATATCTTGGGATTCCACCATCAGAAATGCTTGAAATTTGGAGGACCCCTTGAGAAGACCCAACACAGTTGTGGACCAATATTCAAGGTGTTTGGATGGATATAAAAGATTTCTCATGATGCCCTAGCTGACCCTTTAGGTTTAGGCCTAGAAATTGGGAAAGTGAAGAAAAGAGGAGTAAGTTTGACCACCAAAGGATACGAGGATCAATGCCTTATTGCTTGAGCTTAGTGGAGTCAAGATACACATAGATCATGAATTTTTGTGAGCTAAGGAGCTGTAATTGATCTATGCTAGCCTCTCCAAGGGAAGCAACTAAATCAATAGAGATTTATACTTCAAATTTGTGAAGGATACAAAGTTTCAAAGTCTTTAACTTGAGAGGTGCCTTTAGGAACATTCGCCCAATCCCTCAAAGGTAAACACATGCATTTAATCACTTATTCAAGGTCCCAAAAAAATTTTGCATTACATTTAACCCATACAAGAATAAAGATAACAACATACATGCAGTTAACCAGTAAGATAACAAGAATAACATCAAAATTTTGACTTACATGAGAGAGGGAGTATATCCATTTATCAAATTCACAGTAGAGAAGCTCCAAAGACAATTATAAAATCCAAAAATCATAGTGCATCAAAAAAATCTCCAAAAACTCATCCCAATAAAAAGTGCAAAAATCTCATAAGAGATACTAATCCAATCCAAGTGATGATGAGAGAATGAATCACCTCTCATCTATTTATACAATCTCTAATGAATTCCATTTAGCTAATTTGGGCTAATTAAACACCAAATAATAAAATAATGTGCTATAATAACACCCCTTGGTGAGAAGCCCACCAAGATAGCTCAATAACATAAGAATAAGCCTCTCAAGAGGGCAGAATGATCAATAGAGTGAGTCATTGGGCCTTTGAGGAGGCCTAATGAAGTCCAAGGGGTGCCATGATGTGAAAATGGACTCCAAACATAGTGGACAAGGGGTTGGCCCCTTGTTTTCCAAGCAAGAACCTGTGGTGCTCCCAAGTGGGTGTGGGGGCACAAGGACATACTCGTGGGTATCCAAGTGGATCAAAAATTCCTGTAGACCATCTGTAATGGCTAGGATGACAACATAATCCCTCCCTCTACAGTGGGAGACATCCTCTGGACCCTAGAACATCTTCCAAGTGTATGTTCCAAGTGTGAGTCGGTTGGTCATAGTGAAACAAGTGCATCATCCTCATCCAAAAGGTGGAACATGAGCAATCGATGATCGGTGTTGGGGATCCATGAAGTAATTTTTACTATGTTGGAGGCCCATGGCTCTCAACACTCACCCTACAAGTGCCCTTGTGCCCTCTGGAGGGCTAGGACCCTGGATAGGGAGACGAAGCCCCCAAATGGAAACCCACCTGCAATCCTGCATAAGATCCAATGCATCCCCTTGCCCTCCAATACAACAAATCATTAGAATAATCAATTAAAAGAGTTTACAAATCATGGAATCAATTAGGCACTTGATGGTGGCATGCCCTTCCATAGTGGGCTTTGTGAAAATTCCTACACTCAAGGAACCCCTAATGTAGCAAAACTGAATTTACTTCTCCTACTAGATTTTAATATACATTATCAAGTTATTCTCTGAAAAAAACTGAAGTAAATTACTTTTACAACCTACACCAATTTAATTTGATTACATGAAACAAGAAACTGAGCAAAGAACAAGATACATAGGACACCATTATTTTTGGATAAAATAGTCCCCGGAAAAACCCAATGCGGGAAAACCAGTGCAGCAACTATGAGGGTCTTATATTATTAAGTAGTAGTTCTGAATACAATGTTGGATGCCCTCCCAACAATCCAATTACATAGAAAAAATATAATGGCAGAAAACTGAGTGAGATTACCTCACTTCACTCAGTAGTTTCTGGCTGATCTGGCAGCAGAACCGGCCAGCCCTGCCTATCTCTACGCTGGCCCTGCATCAGCCTTACAAGCTCTGCATCAGCCCTACATTGTCTCTTCTGCCTCCTGGAGCTTCTGCGTCAACCTCTCTTGGTTGTTCCAGCAGTTCTGGAATTTTTCATGAGGGCAGCATCACTTCTACGCTGACCCTTATGCCTCTGCATGAAGACAGCGTGGGCTCAGACTGGCCCAACGTCAGCCCCTCTAGGTGTTGCGCTGCATCCACTGATGGATCTCTGCCTTTCTGCTCAGTATTCTCGAACTATCCCTGCTCGTCTCTGCATAATGATCACTTAGTTCGAATTTTTCAGCTTCCTAGCTCCAGAAATCGAACTCTAGATCAATTCATTCTCTTCGTGTCTATCTGAATGAACCCCAAGCCTCCTTATACTTTTCTCATTGAGACTTCAACGATCGAGATTAAGTCTCTAATCAACAGCTAAGATTAAAACTTGACTTGATCCGCTTTCTAGAACATTCTCACCCACATTTTGATTAATACCTATTAATACTTTAATTTTCCTAAGTTTAGACTTAGGAACCCCATTAAAAATATTAATTATTTTAGTAAAATACAATCCGAGTGGAATTTCACCAAATAGTTTCTAGGTTATTGGTTTGGATATTTCTGTGGAGTGGTTTCTGAGAGGCTGAATTCAGATATTCCACAATGTTCATCTTTTCATTAGTCGACGTTTTGAGCCTATACCAAGACTCATGTGCCTTAGCTTCTCCACCAATTTTCATGGCTAGAGCACATCCGTTGCTACCAAAAACTAACAATCTTTGGCATGTACAAGTGTCTCCAAGCTCAATAAAGGGGTTAACCAAGCACCCTATTAGGTGGTTTCAACCTTTAAAGTGGGTGACATGTCCATGGTACATCCATCAAATGGAAGGTATCAAGTGATGTAATAATGGAAGCGAGTGGGGTCAAGGGAAGAATTCAGGCCACATGCTATGGGACAAAGGGGTATCTATAATGAGGAAAGCCCACTCTTGGGTATATGAGTGTAGGAGGGAGAAGTTGTGGTACATAAGTTACCCTGGCCTTTTTTTTTCCACCCTTCTTCATATGCCTTTTTCTTTTTATTGATTTTTCTTCATAACTGCTCGGGGCTCTAGGGGATGAGAGCATGATGTGTGGTATATAGCAGTAGGTACCCCCTTTTAAGGTGGGGCATTTCATTATCCACCAGGGGTTGGGACATGTTGACCATTAGAGTGGCACCTGAAGATTATCTGAAGACTTCATGCCCAAGGATGTACCAAAGGATGCGTGTACCATCAGAACAAGAGTTTTTAAACTCTACTTCTTCTTCTTATCATTTTCTATTGTAGCCAAATTCCAAAATTCCTATGGGGATGATGTAAAGTGATGCTAGTATGATGGGTTTGAATCATGTAACATGCCTAGGTATCTTGGGACCTTGTCATCAAGTGAGTATTACAAGGGGAAGGCAAAAGAAGAAAGTGCACATGATCCTAATAAAGAGTTAACTCAACTTATTAAGACTATGGAAGCTAATAAAATGAATGCCATCCAAAATAGATTGGTGGCCATGGAGATGAATCAAGCTGGGAATTCCAAAATCGAGGAAATGATATATGGCAAAAGAAGGGACCTCCTAATGAGCATAGGCCACCAAATCCAATTGAGTCTACCAATTTAGTTGATGATCCAATCCCATAATGTAGACCCTGTGATGAAATGCATGATGAAGACGCTTGTCATTATGCCATGATGATTTTAGGAGGGATGGCTAGGACAAGTGAGAAAATCAATGTGGTTGGCAAAGAGCATCATTTGTCCATGGATAATTGGATGGGAGTTGTGGAGAATAGCCAAAAGATAAATTAGAAGTCTCCATCCTCCCATAGTGTGAATAACTTTGAAGAGATTGATAGGATCACTGAATTATATGGAGAAAAGCATACATCAAAGCAAATGTTAGAAATGGCCAAAGAGAGAGAAAGGGCAAGTGTTAAATTTAGGTATGTTCTATGCTAGAGCAATTTATTTAAATTTTCACAGTTAGCAATCACATCAGCATTACGATAAACTGCAGATAGAACATAAATACAAAACGCAGAAGACAAGCCAAGACAAGAGGACACAAGATATGGCGCGAGCCAGGGACAAACCCCACAATGTGTGGGGAAACCCTTTGATCCA
>APFE030104255.1:8941-19195 GCA_000404065.3 Pinus taeda | reverse complement strand
GTAATATGCTCCACCAAGTGACTTAGTTTGCATTGGACCACATACATCAATATGCACTAGTTCAAGTATTTCACGTTTCCTTCTATTTTCATGCACAAGAAATTCTTCCCTATGTTGTTTTCCTAGTGCACACCCTTCACATTCAAAGTGTTCACCCTTTATAATTGGAAGACCTTCTACCATCAATTTCTTTTGTAGTAACATTAGGTCATTATGATTTAAGTGTCCATACCTTTGATGCCAACGTTCCATAGTTGACATCCCTATTGCTGCCAAAGCTTAATGCCTATTCTTCATTACATCCAACTTGTATAAGCCTCCAACTCTCATTCCTTTTGCAACAACCTTGTAGTTGTCCTACACATCCTTTACTAGACAATGTGATTTCACAAGTTCAACTTTTAAATGTTGATCTATGATAGTAGAGACTGAAATTAAGTTCTTCTTCAATCCAGGAACATACACCACATTTTGAATTTGTTTTTCTTGTCCATTAGGCATCATAACACTTATATTACCATATCCTTTAATTTCATGTGATCTATCACCTCCTAAATAGATGTGTCCACCATTATTAATCTCATGATAAGTATCAAACCAATCTCTTTTACATGACATATGGATTGATGCACCATAATCTATAAACCAAGCATTATCATCATTAGTTTTCGCTGATAAAGTAGCATTGGACACAAACAATTTAAGATTGCTAACAACTTGACTAATTGTTTCATCTCTATCAACATAATTTCCTGAATGCGTTCTTTATTTAAATTGATCAGACCTCCTTTTCATGCAGTTTTTAGAAAAATGACCAGGTTTTCCACAGTAATAACACACATCATCTCTACTTGATTTGGCATTTGTCCTTGGTAAAGGGGTACCTTGAAATGATTTTACCTGTGGCTTTTTTCCTTTATTTTTCTCCCACTGTTTGCCTTTGAAGGACTGCTTTCCTTTGGCCATCAATGCCAAATCTGAATTGGGAGATTTATGTTTAAGACTTCTTCTCCGCTCTTCTTCCTGCATAAGTATACCTACCAACTCATCAAAAGTAGGAGCCTTCTCTCTAGCTGAAAGACTAGTGATAAACATTTGATATTCATCAAGCATTCCATTTAATGTCACAGTAACCAAGTCTGTACTAGATATTGATTCACCAATGTCACCTAATTTATCCTTTAGATCTTTAATTTTAGAAATGAAATAACTAACACTTTCATTTTCTTCCATCTTAATTGAAAGAAGCTTACTCTTTAAATACACTATTCGATTTGTAGTCTTCGTCTCATGCAAATTTTTGAGAGTGTCCAATGTCTCCTTGGATGTTTTGCACTCTCTAATGTGTGGAATAATGTTGTCCTTAACCCTCATCCGCAAAAGCACCTTTGCTTTGTTTTCCCATTGCTCCCAATCTTGAATTACAACATCTGTGGCTTGAGGGGACACTGGCTTAACTTTAGCTCAAGACATAATCGCCCATGTATTATTGGCTTCCATCAAAGTCTGCAACTTAAACTTCCAATTTGCATAATTTTCACCATCTAATTTGTTAGATTCAGATAAATAAGATTCTGCCAATGCATTAGCCATGATACTTATTTTCACCGTGCCAATCACCAAAAATTACTAACTTTTACAAATATAAATCCTCAAGCAAAATTTTTTATCCAATATATGGCTGCCTTCTTCTTTCTTCTCCTTAAAAAAGAAAAAAGAAAAGATACACTCACGATCGATATATATAGTGGTAAAATGATAGCACTTAAATCTTCACATTGCCATGGCCAAACTTCCTAATAAAGAGTAATCACCTTCCGCTGCTTGTTACAGATTTATAACTTAGCTATCCAACAGGCTACTTTAAAGTCTGAGGTGCAAATGGAATTTTCATAAAGATTATCATAGCGACAGATTCCAAGTGAGAAAACAAAAAATCAAAGATATACCAAATTGCAGTCACTTCCTATCTATTTTAACGTAAAAATTCTAATACAACAGCTCTCCCCTTTCTTTGAAATTGTTCAATATTCTTCACAAAAAAAAAAAAACTGATACCAGCAAATAAAGAGAATATTTTGTATGAAATGCTCACCCCACTTGCTTGTCTTGGGGCTACGGCAACAGATGGCTCCCCTCGATGAGCTTCATGATCCAGTCCTTCACACCAAACGGCTCCCCCACGCCTCTTAAATCCACGATGTCTCCTCACACGACTGCCACAGTGTTGAATCTCCACACTGCTAAAGCCACTCCAGCTCCAGCGTCCAAACTATACCCAATGATACACCGCAACTACAACTGCAACAACTTGCAAACTCCAACCTGCGCTCCACACTAGTCTTCACAACACACAATCAATCTTCTCCTCCAAGCGTAGACCAGCCTTGAGTTGTGAAACTAAGTGGAAACCTTCTGCTCTTCACAACTCAACCTCACACCTACTCTGATACCAAATCAGAGATCATACATCAAAACACATGAACAGAACTTGTCTTCATTCGATCGTTTGAACATGTTTTTATACAAAACAAAGAAACTTCTGGAGTTCAGTGGGGTGGTGGCTTCTCCAGGAAGCTTATCCATTTGTTAATGCGACCGCCGAATTCTAGAAGAAGCTACCTGTTGAATTCTCTAGAGGTGTCTAGCTACTACATTAATGGCAGTGGTTGGAATTGCCATTGTTTTCCAACACGTTTTTGGTGTAGTGCGACCGTCTCCACAAGCAGATGAAGGTAACAACCTGGTACGCTGCAGAAGAATTTTTGCTGCCTTATAAAGATGTGGCATTCTCATAATCCAGAATGGAAGCAGAATGCAACCAAGAGACTTCAACATTTTGGGACTTTGTTCTTGAAGATCTGAATAGTAGCATGTCACTGACTTTACAGGATTTTCCACCCTTAGATGTGCCTCCAGAGTATTTTGAGTTTCCATCCCAGTTGACGGAGAATTGGGGTTTTGGAGGGTTTCTAAAACAACATTCTTTGTTGGAGAATCTACCATGAAAGTCCAGTTAAGCTTCATGAAAATACAAGTTAATCTTTATTTTTATTGAGAAATTCATGATATTATAAATTAATGGGCCACTTTCCACATAAAATATTCTTCATGAAAATCTAGTTAAGTTTTATTCTTATTTAAGAAATTGAGGATTAGTAAATTGATGCGCCATTCCATAAATGAGACCCTAAGTTGTTGCTTGAAAATGGGGCTGTCTGTGATAGCAAACAGATATTAAAACATTGAGTCTGGCCAAATTTTCAAGGATGATCAAAGTTTTAAGTTTGGATCAGAATAAGTTCGACCCTGACGTTCTAAGTTTGTCCAAATTTGAAAGGATGATCAGAGTTTTGATTTTTAGCCCAATTTTAAGGAATGATGAGAGCTCTAAGTTTTATGAATGTTAAAATTTATCACGAAGGTTGTTGGAACTTCGCTGTGAAGATCTTGTCCTAGTTCCATTTCGGTCGAATGTAAATTTTAAAAAGATTTCCTTCTAGTCAGATTTCTAAACCTTCTATCCTCACAACTACTAAATCCGACTCGACTCAGGCTCTCATTTATTTATGCAATGGCGCATCAATTTGCTAATCTCCTCAATTTCTCAGATAAGAATAAAGCTTAACTAAATTTTCATGAAGAATATTTTATGTGGAAAGTGGCCCATTAATTTATAATTTCACGAATTTCTCAATAAAAATAAAGATTAACTCGTATTTTCATGAAGCTTAACTAGATTTTCATGGTAGATTCTCCAACAATAAATATTGTTTTAGAAACCCCCCAAAACCCCAATTCTCCATCAATTAGGTTGGAAACTCAAAATACTCCAGAGACACATCCAAGGGTGGAAAATCTTGTAAAGTTAGTGACACACCACTATTCAGATCTTCAAGAACAAAGCCCCAAAATGCTGAAGTCACTTGGCTGCATTCCACTTTCATTCTGGATGATGAGAACGCCACATCTTCAGAAGGCAGCGGAATTTCTTCTGCGACGTACCAGGTCGTTACCTTCATCTTCTTGTGGAGAGGGTCGCGCCACACTGAAACATCGTTTAAAGGTGTGGTGAAAACTAGAGAAGCCCATAGCAACTCCAGTGCATGATAATTGTAATTTATTATGGTTTACCCATTGTTCAAAAAAAAGTTTTGAATATTACAAAAAATGCGGGCATTAGTCCCGGAATTGGCCTCTTTTCCAGCGCATTTCAGCAGACATCCTTCATTTATACATTACAATATTTTATGGAATCTTGAATTCGTATCATCATAGCAAAATTATTTAACTATCCAGTATATGTAGAACGCCAGCAGTTCTGAGATATTTCCAGAAAATTGGCTGTTATAGCATACCTGTTATTGATGTCTTAATATGCCGGGCATAGAGAAGGGTTGTATGACATATGTACAAGGGTCAAAAGTGATAAACAAGTGCCACTTACTGAATGGAGTATGCATTCCTTTCTTTGACATAACATCTGCTTGCTCATTTTGATTGCGCTTTATATGAGAGATAGGGAAAGTCGCGGGCTTCCATAGAGATGCTATCCTCGCTAGCCACTCTGTAAGGCTGTCAATCTGTATTTCATGATTGCCTTTCACATGATCTATGATAATTTTTGAGTCACCATATACATTAATAGGCCCTATATCCATGAAAGTGCAGAATAAAAGCAGACCATGCAGGGCCATGGCCTCTGCCTTGTTATTTGACCCTTTGCCACCGTTCCAATAAGGAGAATTGGAAGTCATTTGAAATAGCAATGAGAACACCACAAGCGCAAATGCCATCCTTTGCCGCACTGTCAAAGTGGGCCCTTGGGAATGAGAGTTGCTGGTCGTCAGAGGCAGCCATCTGATGATTTTTCTGTTGGGGCATGTTTTGTAAAATGGAGAAGTAATAAGGAATAACCTTATCCATAATACGACTAAAAGACTCCTTGTTGTTTTGGAAGATTCTTTTGTTTCTCCACTTCCATATGAACCAGAAAACGATTAATGGAATGGGACGCCAGATAGATTTTTGTGCATCCCACCATTCATATGCTTCTATAATGGTAGGATATGAAATTGTAGGAAAGCCAAAATATGAAGCTAATTGCCTCCACAAAGACAAAGATTGAGGGCAATTTAAAAAAATATGCAAGTTATCTTTAGAGTTGGCAAGATAGATCATGCATATAGCTGGACCTTGCCAGCACCTTTTCTGTAAATTTGTCCAAGTGAGATTTTTATTATGAAATACTAGCCACGAAAACATAATGATTTTAAGCGGGCAACTTACCTTCCATAGAGAGGGAGGAAAGATCTTCCGGGAGGATCCTCTTTGCAGTTCTATCAAAGAGAGATATATGTCTCTAACCAATATAAGGGGTCTGCCTTTCTTAGCCTGCCATTCTATGCAGTCTCTAACCTTAGATCTGTAAAAACCTGCATTCCTCATTTTGCAGATAATTCTATTCCATTGTGTAGCCATTACTCCATTGAGGCCCAGTTTTCTGCAAGTTTTCCATTGCGGAATGGCATTCTTCCATCCTTCAATTACCCATGCCCAGAAGAAAAGCCCTTTCCGGTGGAGGAGCGAAAGGAGCTGAGGGGAAATTGGATCCATATCAACTCCCTTGATGGCATCAACACCTATAAAGATGTTGTTACCAGTTTGAAGTGCCCAAATGAAGTTTCCGTAGAAAAAAGGAAGAATCCTTTGAAAACTTTGCCAGATCCCCGAACCTTGAGAGGGCCATTTAAAACTATTCCTGTACCAATAGTAAATATCATTGTTCCCAAGGTATTTCATTTTGATAGCTTGACTCCATAAGCAGTTTCCAAAAATCGCCTGCCATAATGATTTGCACAGTATAGCCCTACCAAAGAGGTGCAGATTCATGATGTCCCATCCACCTTTCTTTTTTGCAAGGGAGATGTTTTCTAGTTTAGTAGGATGGAATTATCTCTTTTCCTTGTTCCCCCCCGCCAGATGAAGGTTTCCATTAAGCTGTTCAATTTATTGACTATAGCCGAAGGGATGTAAAATAAATGCGTCCAATATACACTAATTTGCGCAAGGACAAACTATGTTAAGATCATTCTGCCAGCGAGCGATAAGCATTTAAATTCCCAACCTGAAATTCTCTTATAGAATCTGTCAGTTATCCATGACCAGTCCGAAATATTATATCCAGTGGGTTTAAGATGAAATCCCAAATATTTAAGCCCCTCTTTTATGGAGATAACTTGTATGTTATAAAGCTGAGTGATATATTCCATCTCCTCTTCTTTCACCTTACCAAAGTGGAAAGTGGATTTACCTTCGTTAATGAATAGGCCAGTCGCCTTTTGAAATGAAAGAATTATCTCATGTAATATCTGCCAAGTATATTTGCAAAGCCTAGTAAACAAAAGAACGTCATCCACAAAGAAGTTGTGCGTGTGAAAGTTACCTCTGGAGATGGCAAGGGGGCCAATTTTTCCGGCAGCAACCACTCTTTTGATATGGAGACTAAGAGTATCCATGGCCAAGATGAATAGAATTGGAGATAATGAGCACCTCTAAAGGAGTCCCTTTTTAGCCCAGAAAAAAGTTGTAGGGAATCCATTAATGAGAATTAAATTGACACCTTGCACGCACGCCATGATCCATTTTGTGCACAGGTCATTCAGGCCGATTTTAATAAGTAAACATCTGAGGTAGCTGCAGTCGAGGCTGTCAAAGGCCTTTTTAAAATCAATTTTAAGGATAGCAGCCCCAATATTTTTAGTTTGCATAGAGTGCAAGGCTTCCTGAGCTATGGCCACAACATATAGAATGTTCCTGCCACTTCGGAACCCATGTTGTTCTTTTGTGATATGAACTGATAAGTTGCCTCTGATTCTCTCTGCTATAATTTTAGAAATGATTTTATAGATGGCATTGCATAATGAAATCGGCCTGAAGTCAACAAAAGAAGAGGAGTTATTTTTTTTTGGAATTAGTGCTACGTAGGTGAAAGAAATATTTGGATCTATTCTCCCTTGTATTCTGGTTTCTTCCACCATCCCCAAGATGTCATTTTTCATAATATCAAAAAAGTGGATGAAGATGTCTATGGTCCAGCCGTCTGGGCCAAGACATTTGTCCTTCTTGAATGACCTCATAACAGAGAGTAATTCCTCCTCCGATACAACAACATATATTATTTCATTATCTTCATCATTGAACATGCATGGAAAAGGATCTAAGCCCCATAGGATATCATTTATCTCCCTGCTAGTCTCTCGTTCATAAGCTTTTTTAAAATGATTGACAACGTCTTTGGATATGTCTTCTTGAGAGAATAGCAGGTCTCCTTCTTCATTTTTGATTTGCCAAGTAGAATTTGTGGCTCTTCTTTTGCTTGCGAAACAGTGAAAGAACTTTGTGTTCTTATCACCCTCCATCAGCGAAGTAGCTCGGCTTTTGAGCCGCCAAGAGGTCTCTTCAAAGTTTAGAATACTCTGTTTTTTGTTTCCAAGTTCCCATATCCTCCCCCGAGTGCTCCATGGAATGGAATGGGAAGTCATGGCATCTGCAATATCAGCGAGTTCTTTTTCAATTTTCTTCAGCTCAGCACAATTTGATTGTTTTTTTCTAAATTTGCCATTTCTTCACCTTGGTTTTAAGAGTGTCCAATTTGCCAATCAAGTACTCCGATGGGGAGGTTTCAGTTGTCAAACTGTTCGCCATCCAAAATTCCCGAACCATGTTGTTAAATGCTTCGTCTTCTAGCCAATATTTGTTGAATTTGAAAGGGTAACCTTTCGGTGCTTTAGAGCTCATCCATTGAAGGGAGGACAGCCTATGGTCCGAAATTAAAACAGGGAGAGTGTGAGAGTTCAGGATACCATGTTTTTCCATCAGCTGTTCATGCATGATAAATCTGTCCAGCCTTTTAGCAATATAGGCATCACTCGAGCGACCGTTGTCCCAAGTAGTGGACAAAGTTTTCGGACAAATATCTACATAGTTGTATTGCAGCATTGCTTTTTTAATTTTTTCCCAATAGCATCAGCTTTTTCCCCTTCCCCAAACTTTGTCTGTCCCATTGTGCAGTTGAGATCTCCCGCGATGAGGAGCTCTTCATTCTCCAAGATACCAGATGCAATAAAATATTGGGGTGCAATGAAATATTCCCAATAGGAAGCACGGTCCTTACAAGGAGCATATACATTTAATATATGAATCCTGTCGACACATCCTCTAAATTTAGCAGAGATCAGGATTCCCCCAAGGCATTTGTATGATCTACCAGAGATCCATCTCGGATCCCAAATCACCGCTAATCCTCCAGAAAGCCCCGACGCCTCCGTTGCCGCTATATACCACTAGGGAAACATTCTTCTAAGAGAGTGCGCTGACTGTTGTGCATTGTTTCCTGAATTAATATCAACCTTCTAGACAGAGTGAAAGCCGATGGGGTTGAAGCACCGCGATAGTGTCAAGAGGTCCCAAATCCAAGAGAAGTTCAAGTAGCGTCTGTATACAGCCCCGTGGACAGGAAAGAAAAACCAAGCTCTCTGAGAAAAACTAAGGGAAGAAAACAAAGTTGGTAGGAGCTACAGACTCCCCGCACCAAGGAGCTCGGGGCAAAGAGTACCAAACCGAAAGGTTTGCAAAACAGATGAGCGAGAGTGTATAGTCCTTAGCTTCCACCTGTAGAATGAGAAACAAGCAAAACACTCGGAAAGGAGGCAGTTGTCCGAGAAGGTATGTGGCGAGCGAATGTAGAAAGGGCCACGCAGGCTGGAGAAAGGGGAGAGGCTCAGAAATGGAAAGCTCTGTACGCAGAAAGGATTATGTATGGTTACACACCTGTAAGCGAATGGATGGTCTCTATCGCAGCGCTTCTCCGCTCGGTCTTCTCCATGACCAACTTACTTTGTGAAAGTGATTCTTGGAACCGACACTCGCATTTTGCTCCACCAAATTGAATAAATTTTTAATCTTAAAAAAACGTCGGCCTGGCCTGTCTGTCACTTGATAACTATTCAAGTTGCAATCCATCAACAAAGAATGCTTTGACTTCAATATGTGAACTTCATTGGATGATGCACAGACAGTTCGTTGTGTTGACTCGTTTTCCAGCTGTGTGTTTCAATACCAAACAGATTTCGGAATGCCTGAACCTAAGTGAGTAGTTCAACACAGGCGCTTCACTTCCTTTTGAAAATGGTCTTTGATATACTTCTAGCCTCTGTCTACTCATTTGAACCAACGTCAATTGTCCAAAACAGGCGCTACACTTTTTTTTTAGAGAGGGCACTAGACCAAAACTTTGCCTCCTTCCAGATGATATTTGTATCAAAGCAAAGAGACTCACATACCTTACATACCCAAACAATAAATCAAGAATTCGCATGCCTTCCCACCTTCGATATCCAAATAATGTGCCTGTATTGGAACAAGAACTTGTTGCCTAGATGATCTACCTCTACCTTCCAATCGGTTGCTCCTGTAAGGAAATTGACACCAATAGAACCTTCGCTGCCTCAAAAGTATTCTTGTACCAAGACCAACAAAATTTCCCAAGTATCCCTCTACTAAGACCAATACCACATAACTCGTTGTCCAAAGAGAAACCATAGAACCTTCGCTGCCTCAAAGGTATTCTTGTATCAAGATCAACAAAATTTCCCAAGTATCCCTGTACTCAGACCAATACCACATAACTCTCGTTGTCCAAAGAGAAACCATGTACCTAAATAGAGAAGAAAAAGCGAAAAATGAAAGAGAGTTTATCAACTAGAATGGAATCTTTCACCACCAAAATTGTTAAGGGAAAGGGGTATTAAAACCCTAAAGCCTTACGCTCAAGAAAAAACAAAGATAAAGATAAGTAATCCACATATAATGCCTAAAATGAATTTAATTCGCTTCTGTTTATAGATTTTTTTGAGGAGTTTTATTTTTTTAAATGATGGAGTAAATCTTACCCAAAACCCTAACCATGGTGTAATGCCCCACTTAAATCTTATCCTACAAATTTTGTTAATGTTTACATTATCTAAAAATATTGAGAATTATAGGATTCATGATTTCCATTATTTAAATTCTCCACTTACCTTCTCAAATTGAATATTGGGTAGAATTTGGTCTCCTTCCATTATTTCAAAATGTATGTATTCATTTCACATTCCCCCATGTACCCTCACATTTATTAAGGAGAAGACATGGTCCTTTCCATGTAATTACATTTCACATTCCCCCATGTACCCTCACATTTACTTGGGAGAA
>APFE030104248.1:0-21652 GCA_000404065.3 Pinus taeda | reverse complement strand
TTCTTGTTGTAGGGTTGAGTTAAATGGTTAATGTAAGTTCTTTTGCAGGATTGCAAGTATTATTTCATCCTTGGAAAAGCTTTATGATTTCATATCAATTATTGAGCTTCTTGGATTAGTCTTCTTATTCCCAAATCTAGATTTCTAGAACTCTTTTGTGGCAAAGAATAATAAATTTTTGCTATTTTTTAGAGCATTCTAATGAGCTTCAATCAAGTTAGTTCCACTTGCATTAGATCACAAACACATCCTAGTTCAAAACAAAAATTACCCCACTGAATTTTCACTTGATTAGGTTAGGCATTTTTTAGATTTACTAGCTCACTAGTTCTCGAATTTCTATATTTTCGACTAGTAATGTTTTTCTATTTTTTAGCATGGGTTAACAAGGTATTTTTGAGTGATTCCACTTGGAATGGGGACCTAAGACATCCTAGTCAATAAAAAAATTTGTCCCATCCAATTTGAATTTGATTTTCTTGGTAATTCGATGAATTATGATTTTGTGTAGTAAATCTATAACATCTTGTAGTAAATCAGGGGATCCTATAGGAAACCACTGTAGCATCCTATAGGAAAGTCTGTTTTGAGCCCGAATTGAGAAAAATTATCATTGAAGTTGTGATTAGGCCTCTACTTAACCTTCATGCCATCAAGATCATTTTAGCCCTCTTGCTCCACACTTGTCTCCCCTGCCAAGATCAAGGAAAGATTAGCATTTGCATTGATAAAGCAAAAATATTTTAAAAAGTGAGTTCTTTTATATTTACACATGCACACAGTAGTTAGTACTCTCTAGATTAGATTTCATGCTCGGTTAGTTTAAATCATCACATGTGATAAATAGGGTTAAGATAGGTTTCTTTTAAATTTAGTTCATGATCTTTATGCAAATAGAATAGGTTTCTTTCCTTGTACTTTCTTTCTTGCAATAGGTTAACGTTCCATTTTGAACATTTCATTTTCTGCAATTACTTTAGGATTTGGCTTCAGTACATGCACTCCATTACATCATGATAGCAAAGGAAGGACACATTGTATGCCACACATATAGTGTCGATATCTCTTAAGTTTGTACAAACCCCAGGTTGATAATTAAATTCAGTAGCCTTGGGAGTTGCATCATTCTTTTTGCAATATCGAGGCTTATCAATGTGAATGTTGCTCATGTGATGGATTGTATGTACATTGAATTCCTTATCTTGTTGATCATCTATATTGTGTATGAAAGATCTCACGTTTAACTGACCATAGTGAAAAGAGTTAAAGACTTATACTTAAAATTGAAAGAAGTTCACTATTACCAATTCAACCCCCACCTGCCCCACCCCCACCCCACAATCCCCCACCCCTGAAAAAAGTAATTCCTTATTCCAATAGAAGATCTCCTGGTCAGTTTTGACATAGTATCTCTCTACACTATGATTTTTGTGGATGAATCTATAGAAAATATGAGGACCGTTATTGACAATAAAATTTTATATTTATTAAAGCGTTGTCTTAAATCCTCATATTTCTTCTTTCAAGGAAAAATTTATGAGCAAACACATGTTGTAGCTATGTGATCACCATTATCCTTGATAGTGGCTAATATTTACATGGAACACTTTGAACAAAAATCCCTTGGATATTTTCTATACACCCTATAAGAATGAAAAATATATGTTGATGACATATTCACAAAATGGAGTCACGAAAAAGAAAATATAGAACAATTCCTATCTCACATCAATACCCTCTCAAAACACATCAAATTTACCATTGAAATTCAGAATAATGACCAATTACCTTTCTTGGACATCCTTCTCACCATGAGAAATGTAAAAATAGGATACCAAGTCTTCAGAAAGAAAAGTCACATTGATAGATATATTCACGTTGATTCTCATCACCACCTAAACAAAAATCTTGTATCATAAAAACCTTAGTTACTAGAGCATCTAGAATATCTGATCTTGAACATATGAATCATGAATTAGACCATCTATTCAATGTCTTTGAAAACAATGGTTATTACAGAAACATCATTGTCAAAAACATCGATCAAACTTTGAATAAAAAGAAATCAAAATTCACTATGGAGATACTTAAAATCACCCATCCATTCATAAATGGTACCGCTGACAAAATAGCCAAAAAAAAAACATCATGGTTGCCTTCACCCCTCCAAATACCATTTGAAATATGAATGAACTTTTCAAATACCATATATACCTTGATCAACACAAAGGTGTATACATTGTTCCTTGTTCATGCAAAAAAGATTACCTATGAGAAACTGGAAGATCAATTAACATTAGAATCAAAGAACATGTTGCAAACATAATGAAGAATAGGGAATCAAAATATGCCCTAGTAGAACATGCATGTTCCTCCTCTCACTACAGTTGCATGGAAAATGGTAAACTCATCCAAAAGGAAGAACAGTACTTAAAAACAAGAGTTAAAGAGGAAATAGAAATTGAGAAAACGACAAACACTATGAACTAGAACGATGGTTTTAAACTTAGTAATACATGGAAGCCTTTATTAAATAAAATTAAAATTATACATCATGAATCGATATAACAAAAATATTATCTATAGATACATACATATTAAATATTAATTAGTTGTACATCACAAAAAAGATCTCATCGTGAATTGTGATCCCTTGCATATGGACTGACTTTGAATTCTGAAACACTGGGTTTTGAAAAATACTCTTCATAATTTTTTCCAAATTTGTTTCAAACAAAATAAACTTGTATGAATTCATTATTTAGAGAACCATGTTTCCATGAGTTTCAATTTATGTTTCCATCTGAACCATCCTAGATCTTGTAGATTCACTTGGAAGTCACCACCAACTTCTCTTCAGATCTTCGACACACTTTCCTTCATCATGACATCCTTCAAACTTTCTAGTTTGTATGATCCCTCTAACTTGGAAGCTCTTTTGGTCATCTAACATGGTTATGGATGTCCTTTTTCGCTTCTCCATCTTGAACGTAAGTCCCTTTTCCACAAATTTTGCTCTCTTCTTCCTGATGTTTCCTCCTACTACTAGAGCCTTGATGACCTTCATAAAGTACCTTTAGACATCATTGGTAAGCCATGGAAGAACGATTATAACCAATAAAAAGGAACAAATAAAAGAGGTTAACTAATAAAATAATAATCAAGAAAGATATAAATACTTAACTTTGAGAATTAAGGGGAATTTGTTAGCTCCTTCTTGATCTTTTCCTTCTCACAGAAATCATGCAAATCCATATTCAAGGTCTTCATATTTATCAGCCATTATTAAATGTGGTTCCCTTTCCTTCCATGCATCCACTAGTGTTTCTTTGTTCAACATAATCATAAATACTTTGAATCTAGTTATAGGGTTTTATCTAAAAACCCTACAGTTTTTATTAAATATAACCTTCAATATTTTTGTAGGGTATACAAACCCTAGGACTATCATGTCTCCCAAGAATGGTTTATAACAGGAGTTCTCTTCTTAGCTCCCTCTGATTATGGAGCACTTTTCTTGATCATAACTTAAGTTCAACAATTTCAAGGGTCAAATAATAACACCTTAGCATCATTAACATATCTCAACAAATGTAGTTATAATGTAAGGAATACTTGACAAGATCCTTTACTCAGTTATAAAAAAATATTTCCATAGTAGTACAAGGTTCTACAACTTCAAAACAACACACTGCTTCCTATCGTGCAACCAAAACAAGTATTCCTACACAAATTTGTAGAAAAGCCTTTAATTCATCATAGCATACTTTAGGATGTCAAACTATCTTAGCACAAGTGTATGGAACATGCTTGGTATAGGCCTTATCTATGGCAACAAAGATCTTTGATCCATAATCTAAGAACTAATATGCTCTCACTAAAACACAAATTTATGCTCAATACATTGATTATCAAACGAGATACAATGATATATTATTTAACTCATACATCAATCTCCACTCAACATGCATGTGGAAACATATAAATATCTTTGCATACTCACAATCTGGTCATACAAGCTTTCTCAATACCCTGTAAATTCAACTCCAATCCTTCTCACAACATTCATAAATCAAAACCCTTCCTTCATAGTCATAACTAATATAAGCTACAACCTTATACAATAAACACATTAAACCCAACTATAAGCTTTATTCCTTTGTAGAACATAATATATATGACCTCAACCACTTAAATTTTTATCCTTTGGTACCATCTCTACCTAAGATCTCATGGACACATTAACAAATAAAATTTCTCTCTTTCAATGCATTAGTTATCAAAATTAATCTTTGGAGGAGAATGAAACAATATCTTCCAATACTATTATTCAAATTACTAGTGGCATTAGTAAAGTTACCCAAAATACATTTTGAGAGACAACTTCCTTGATGTCTTATTTCATCAAACTACGGATTAGCGATAACTCTAGAAACATTAAATAACCATATTAGTTTGTGAGGCAGTGACCTTGCAACATATTTTTGGATAATAGTGTTGTCACTCACCACATTGTGGGTTTCAAATGGTCAAAGTTTCCCAAGAGAAATGACGTTTGTAGCCCCTTTCCCAGGCCATAGAAGATCTCAGATTTGAATCACACCCTCCACATTACGTAGTGCTCGGAAATAACTTTCCAATGTCATATGGAAGGCCAAAAATGGACTCCTAGAGCAGAAGATAACGCATTTTGAGGGTCTACCTTGGAAAAGCCCAACAAACCAAAAAATGGCTAAGTATGGAGGGAAAATCGCAATTGTCGATCGGTAGATTCCTGGGGCTCACACTTAAGGATTATTGGCGGTTCTCTACACCAAAGGCTGATATCATAATCTCGCAAATCGACTATCATCATAGGCATGCAATCACTACATACTCCAAGAACTCATGTTGTATCATTGGGGAAGGACTAAAAAAATTTAACACAGGAGATGCAGACAAAACAGGGATGGGCGACCCCCTTTCTCTCTCCTCCACATGGCATCGAAAATTTCCGGATCAATGGGGTTTCAACTTAAAAATACCTGCAAATCGTGAATATCGCGATAAAGTGGTACATTGTTGAGGGGATGAGAAAACCAAATACAGAGGCAAAGCATGAAAAAACAAGATCAAGCAGGCCTTTTTCTCTCTCCTCCACGGGGCCACGTGGTGACCTCTAATTGGTCCTCAGAGCAGACATGGCAGATGATGTCACCAATGACATGGCAATATGGATGAAAAGTGGCAGTATGGAGGACATGTGGCAGTATGGATGTTGATGTGGTAGGCATACACATGTCACTTGGTTTCGACATTTTTAGGGGTCTTATGGGGCCATTTCTTGGTGACATGTGTCACCACTTATAGGGTGACATGTGGAAAAGATGACATCATCTCACATATCATTGATCGCAACTGCTTAGTGAGAAAACTTAAGGGAAAGTGTATTGAGCGCCAGATGTGAGAATGCGATTGCAATAAGAAAAAGGGGCCCTTGGATGTGATGTTCCATAGGCTTTATTTCATAAGTTTCTCACATCCTGGATATCGGTCGATGCAGTGTAAGGGATTATTAAAGGTTTTTCAAGTAACAAAGAAAACGTCCCCAGCACAATAATTGAAAACCTTAGCACCAAAAGGACTAAGCTCTCGATTCAAGCCCTCGATCACATAGACCAAGAAGTGGAAGGGGGCTATAATCCCAAGGGCATAAAGGGCAGCCGGTCTTGCTTGTTTCATGGTGTTCTTGTGTTAAAATTCCATCGTTCGAAAGGCTCTTGGGTACTCCATGAAACATGACACCAAACTTTTCAGGGCACCAATATTATCTAACAGAATGTTAAAAAGGCATATGAGTAGGTAGTTGTTTTAGAGGCCGTTAAATACTGAGAGTGACCCAAAACCAGCCGAGAGAGGATTAACCATGACTTAGAAGGAACAAGTGAGGACCAAAGGCCAGCAAAGAAGAGTGGCATGAAGATATATCTAAAAACCAGCATTTCAATTGTGATGGATTAATTCTGTTTTGTTGTTTTCATCACAGTATTGTTATTCTATTTTTCTCTCAAGAAATGTATCTCCCTGCTGTAATAGTTAGAGGATTTACACTAAGACAACTATTCATATAGACAATTGTAAATTTCTAGCTGAAGATATTTCTGTAACTGATTTTTTTACCCTCCCTCTTATTATAAAAGGGAGGAAGAAACATTGAAGAAAGGTTTTGAATTCTAGGAAAAAACTATATTTGCTTCTGAAGTTGTATGGATTCCAGATCTACGGCTTTGTTAATATGAATGAAACAGTGGTGATTCCCATGCTTGAGTATTAAATTATGTTGTTTCTCTGTTAAACTTCCATTATGTTTGCACTTCCTCTCTGATTTCAAGCAATTGTAGCTGCCAGAAATATCTCTTATATTCTTACAGATTCATTGGTGTTAACTACTTAATACATATGTCTGTATGCAAGTCTGAGATTATATATTTAAATGTGCAATTCCTGAAATCATAGCATTCAATCTTATTACATCCATCTATCTATCTTTAACTCAGATAAGTATATAACTCTTGATGTTTCAAGCTCTATGTGATGAGTTATTATTCTCTTTCTCTTCTTTCATTATTATGCAAAATGTGATTAAACTGTAAGTCCTTGATTACTCAGCCTGCACTTGTTTTTGCCTTATTATTGTGAGTTGTATATGTGAAAGGATACTAGAAATACATGGCTTATATCTTTGGATGAAGGAACCAACCCATGTTGTTATGTGTATATTTGTATATTTGTAATTACCATGCGTAGAAGATGGATATGATGCCTTCGGTTTCTTGAGGATCATATGAGATATATAGAATTTAGATGTGCCCAGACGATGTTATGGTAAGCAATCCAAGGTTGTCTTTAGGAGAGACAACATCTTTTGGTGTCGTTGTTGGGGATCTTGTTGAAGGATTTTTCCCTCGGTATAGGACAAATTGAACACCCTTTGTGTAGGTCAGCGAAGTCTATTGTGATTGCATTCTTATCACCTTGGAGACTCCACACCCCCCTCATTACCATTCATAACATTGGCTTCTAAAATAACACATACTTGCTCAAATACATCCCAAAAGAAAGCCCCATTTGTATTTGAGACTGAAAAGTTATTTTCCAAGAAAGTCGGGAAAGATAAAACTCCCTTGGCTTGTACTACCATCTCATCAAACTTTGCCACCTTCGCCTACAATGTTCAACCCCACTATTGCTCACTACTCAGGACTTAATCCTAAGGCCCTAACATACCCTACTTCTCCTCCAACCACTGTTGTCTTGACCCCAATTCCTCAAGAAAATTTTAATCCCCCTCCACCAATCTAGATGGCTCTCCCGAGCTTTTTTCTAAATAAGTATGCACCTCTTAGTTTACATCATCCTCTAAATGCAATTCCCTAGAACCACCAAAAGCAACTGCCTAGGTTCAATGGGGAAGATGATAACACAGAAAAGAGTCACATTGAAGCCTTCAGTTCTTTTTCTCACATCCTAGATGTGGATCAATTGGATGTGGTCATGAGACTTTTTGTATAAAGTCTCAAGGAGAAGCCAAAAAATGGTTCGAAGATCTACTAAATGCCTCCATCACTACCTAGGAAGCCAAAAGGAAAAAGAAAAAAATAAATAAATAAATAAAAAATTGGACCTTATATTAGGTGGGAAAACCTACCTATGGTTTTGTGCATGGATTTTGCACATGGTTTTGGGCGCGATGGTTTTCGGTCCATGGTATTTTGTAGATCTAGTCAAGGGAACTACGATTATGTTCTAATCCAGGGTTAATGCGGTTTATGGATGCTTTAGCATGTATATATATGTATTATAATATTGAAAGGAACATAATGAAAAATCAATCTGTAGTCCCGGTTTTGGAATCCAAAGGAAAATCTCTGTGTATATTTTTTTTATGTGTTATTCTCTCACCAATGTTTATTTTCTGTTTTTTAGAATTCGTATGCAGGTAATTTCTGTATGGGGTTAAAACCTACATTAATTGTAGAGAGGTACATGAAGGACTCAAGGCAAAGACTGAAGACAATTCATTTATTTATAAAGGTGAAGTTATAATACTTGAATCATATGTTAATTTCCCCATGGTTAATTGTTGATGTACGAGAAAGTGAAAAATCGATAACAATGACATTTAGATAAATGAAATCCTATTGAAATATTAGATTAAAGATTCCCCCATGTAAACTAACTAGTGTTGTGTAGAAAATATTCCCCATATAGATTTTTGGAATATCACAAAATGCAGTCCAAATAAAAAAGTGAAATCAAAATCCTATAAAGAATACCAATGTAGAACCTCGGAAATTTTTCAAAAAGAAAAACTAAAGAAAAGAGAAGTAAGAAAAAACCACCAATGAAAATTTGCAAACGCGAAAGGAAAGGAAAATGAATAAGCCAAAAATATATACAAATGCAAACAAGACCAAATGAGAAAAGATATCTGAACTTAAAGAGGAATAATATCTAGTTAATATGTGGATTATTGATTAAGTTGAGTAAATAATTATGACTTGTAAGGTTTTGAATATATCAAACCCTTTATTCAAAAGGAAATCCTAAATCTATGGAGAAATTATGAATAAAAGGTGATGTTGCATCAAGATGTCACTTTTGTTTCAAAATAAGTTACGAAAAAAAAAGAACAAGATATTGAATGAAAGCAAGAAGGAAAAGATGAAGGAACTCGAAATGATAAAGGTATAAAGACTCCCTGATGTAGTTTGTTTGCAACTTGAGCATCATCACAATTTATTTGCTAACTTGTAAGGATGAAAAATAAACTAGGGATATCTAAGCACCAGAATCAATTCTTTAACAAAGGCAATGAAAACCCACAAAACCAAAGCTCAAATCAACAAATCCTTAAACAAAATTGAAATTAGAATAAAAAATAAAGATACTAGAAGATGAAAATAAACATATGATATTTATATTGAAGAAGTTCATTATGGTTTACCATAGAGTTCTTGATTTTATCCAAATTTCTTGTTTTAAAAAATTAACCTCTTTTCATGATCAATATTAAATAACACAAAGAGGTTGTATTTTTATCAAAATTCCCATATGCATATGATCATAATATTTATTGAACCTCAAATAAGGCAAGTGTTAAGCCTATGAAAGATACTTATTATGAAAGAAATGGTTTCATATTCAAGATATAAACAATGAATAAGAATCATCAAAAATTTCAGATTTGTGCTTTAAATAATGATTGAAAATAATTAAGATGTGTCATAATGTACTTCGCTTTATGTTGGAGTCATGAATGAGAGCTTGTTGATTACATATTAGTCCCAAAAACTTTCTTTAAATTCAATTGAATTATTTCAAAGTCCTATGCTATGAAACAACTTTTAATATTGAGAGGACTTGAGCTTTTGCGTAAAGAAAAAATAGTATAATGGGTCTTTTTGATATTGTAATGGAGAAATGTATATAATAAAATTGCAAAAGAATTACCAAATAAAAATAATCAACCACAACCAAAATTACCTTAGAACTGGTTGAGATCATGACTTCCAATTTTGGTCATAACTTTTAATTTGAGCACCTCTTCTTTCTACTACAAATAGTATCATTTATATCACACTATGCGTGAGTCACTTGACTTGCATTCCATGTCATATCGAATAAAACCAAAAGGCACTGCTTCAGAAATCTTTAGGATTATTCGTCTGCGATGATGTGGAAAGTGGACATAGGGAAGTGAATCATGGATGAAATGGAGGTGATGCAAGATAAACGAAATGAAAGATACCAAGAATAAAATATCAGGGAAAACCAAAGGAGATCCCCATAAAACTTCTAGGGAAAATACCTCTAGGGTGGTGTGTAAAGTGGATACATGAAGGCATATCACGAACAAATGGAGGTGATGCATGGAGGATGAGTCACTTCGATGATAAAATATTTGGAAAAATGGATCAAGGCATGTTAGGAAGTGTTTGGTGTTTTAACTTCTAAGGACAAGAAAAGGCAAAGTAAAAATCAACAACAATTGTTGTGAAAAAAATTTATACCAAACCAACATTTTGTGAATAAAAGGTTTTAGAATGCGCGGGGGCATGGTTATGAACAAGGATTATTTCTTCCAATTGATGGATTTATACCAAGACTTCTTAGCCCTTTCCACTTTTGTAAATTTTGCTCCAATATTTATTTTAGTTGCCTTTATGGAACTTCACTCAAATAGTTTATTAATGGCTTAACATAATAGATGGTGACTAAATTCTTTGTCTCTACCATTAATCTTACATTAGTTATGCTCAAAATTCAATTGCATCAATAAAAAAATAACGTTATCAATATAACTCATTCTGTAAATGTGTGAAGCAACGTAAATATAAACTAAATTTCTTGTACATGTTTTTGGTTTAGAATAGAGCACATTTTGTCAAAAGTTAAAATTATGATGAATGAATGGATACTTCCCTGAACATGTTTGGTGAATGAGTTGATTTTGTTAACATGTTTTAAAACATTTTCCACCTAGAAAAATTAAAAGCTTGTTGCTCGCTTATTTCATTCTTGCATTATTTGGTAAGGAAAATAAAAGAAAGGAAGCAAATATGGGAAGGAAGAAAATAAAATAAAAACGAAATATATTGCTATTCCTACCTACATATCATATTAAATTAGGTGAAATATTATTTATAGTGAATCCATTCAAATTCCTTTATTCCTACACATATATACACATCAAATATTAGTGACAAAAATAAAATCATTATTAAACAAATGAAAGAAAGATTTAGGATATTATGTACAACCATTTCTAATAATTTTAGGAGAATAATTGTATTTACAAGAAACCTTCTTTGACATGTATTCTCCAACCATATTCCAAATGGATCATAGAAATTAGGATGGATATATGCTAATGCCTAGAGAACATCCAAAGGAGGACATGATGACATACCAAATTGAAATGATTTATCTTTTAATTTTTTTGGCCTATAAAATAATGTTAATACTATGTACAAAAGGAAGAGTATCAACATAAATCCTTTGCAAACTTGACTTTTTAAAATAATTTTCTAACAGACCCTAGAAGTCATAATGGAAATCTAATGAATATCTCTGACTATTTGTAGACAAGTAAGATTGTTGGTAAAAATGAAATGTTGAATTATCAAATGTCGAGGCTTGAAGAAAATTTATTTCAAGATATAGAATTAGTTGGTAGGACATGAACATCAACTGAAATTGAAATTTTTGAAATTCTTAATATTGGTAATCTAGTCCTTGAAACTCATTGTTAGGTCCCTATACTACTAGTGTAACCCCTTATTGTTATTATTACAACCCCCTTATTATATTGTTGTGCCCATGTAATCCCCATATTTTTATTATTGTGCCCCATAGAAGGCCACTATTATTATTATTATTGTGCCCTTACATTATTATTGTTATATCGAATCTGATTATATTATGACCCCTTAGACTCCTATATATAGAAAGGAGTTCTTGTCATTTGTATCATCCAATAATTGTTCATTTGTGTAATGTAAAGGAGGTTGCCCCCTCGAAGAGGCTTATTTCTAAGGCATTCATCTATCTTTTCTATCTTTTTGTGAGCTAATTTCATAAAATTTGGTATCAGAGCTTTGGATTCTAGGGTTTCACTGCTCCAAACAGGTCATCGTGGCATTTTAGTTATAATTTTTTTCTGCGACGTTTCAAAAGCTAAAAAAAATCCCATTTGATATAAAATCGCGCTGAACCTCGGGTACAAATTTTATATCTTGTCTTGCTATATTTTCAGAGATATGATCTGAGGAAGTTATGGTTTTTGCAAGCTCTAGAATTTCATCTAAAATAGGTCGTCGTGGAATTTCTACTATAACGTTTTCGCTATGATGTTTCAGAAGCTAAAAAACAAACCCATTTGAGATGCAATTGGTTTGAACCTTAGGTCCGAATTTTAGATCTTGTCTCACTATATTTTTGGATATATGATCTAAGGAAGTTAGGGTTTTTGCAAACATCCTAATAACATCCCAAACAAGTGACCTGGGGAAAATCATCATAACTGTCTCTCTAAGCATTAGATTGAAGAAAGATGATGGACTGTAGTTTTTTTTTTATATTTTTAGATTCGAAGGTCAAAATAGTGACACGTGGCACTTCATACAAGTTCGATCTTCTGAAAAGGTATATAATTAGGTCATCTTGGGAGATTGTGCATAACGCTTTCTTGGAGAATCCAATTTCCATCAGACTGGTGGTATTGGAAAGAGGACACAGAGTGTTACTATAGGTCGCGATTTTAGAAGTGGAAGGTCTGAAATTACAGAGTGATAATCGTTTCAAGATTGAGCTCCTAAAATCAAGAAAAGACGATATGAGGAAGTTTGATGGCAAGGATTCGGTAAATTGGATACTACATATGGAGCAATATTTTGATCTACATGAGGTGCAACTATTACAAAAGGTATGTATTGCATCTTCATATTTAGAACTGGATCAATTTTTATGGTATATAAAGGGCTTTGTTCTCGTAAACCACTTGTTATGTGGTCAATTTTCATGGAGGAAATGATAGCACATTATGAGGATACAAAGAGAAACACCTTCTTTAGCCAATTGATAAATCTCAATGAAAAGTGGTCAATGGCAGAGCACATTGAGGACTTTCAAAAATTGAATATAAGGGAAAATGATATTCCAGAGAAGCAGAGGATTGATGTCTCCATAGGGGCTTTAAAGGATAACATTCAACATGAGGTTCATCTTTGGGAACTTGATTCATTGGAGAAGGAATTCAAGTTGGAAAGAAAAGTGGAAAGAAAAATTCTGGCAACGAGGATATCTACCCCTCACAACTATAAAGATGGAAGTGTTGTTTCTCCTAGCCCTCCACAACCTACAAGGTTGACACCACAACAATTGGAAGAAAAAAGAGCAAAAGGGCTTTGTTATAATTGTGATAACAAATATATTAAAGGTCATAAGTGTGTTGAGAAGAAATTATTTTACATTTATTGTAAAGAGGAGGAAGAAAAGCATAAAGGAATGTCAAAAGAAGAGGATATACACTAGGAACCAACCCTAGAGAAAGAAGAAATGAATCCAGCCATATATTGTAAAACACTGGTAAGAATTGTCACTCCTCAAACTCCTAAGATAGAAGGACATATCAAGAAGAAAAAGGTTCAAGAAGTGAAAGATCACATCGAGCATCAAGAAATTAATCTGAAAATATATTGTAATGCATTGCCTAGAATTACCGCTCCTCAAACTATCAATATAGAAGGACATATCAAGAAGAAAAAGGTAATAGTGTTGATTGATTCAAGCAGTACCCATAATTTTATTCATTGTAAGATACCCAAGGAATTGAATTGCTTCCTATATCTAGCACCACGGTGTCAAGTGATGGTTGCTAGTGGAGGAACCATAAATTGCTCTAGAAAGTTCCATAATATCAATCTATCCATGGGAGAATATTAATTGAATAGCCCAATTCTTTCCATTCCAATGCGTAGTGTTGATGTTTTACTAGGAGTCCAATGGATACAATCCTTGGGTACAATAGCTTTTAATCTTCAAGAACTTTTCATGAAAGTTTCTTCGGGAGGAAAGGAAGTTGAATTAAGGGGTATCATAGGGAAATCGGGAAATAAAATCATCTCTAATGGAATGACAAAGATTCTAAAGAAATAACAAAGAGGCGTAATTGCACAATTATGTTTGCTAGAGGTTCCCACGTCGAGATCATCTATTTCTCTAGATCTCCAAAAATCCTTGGACAATCATTCCAAGGAATTTGAGACTCCCAAAGACCGCCCACCTATTTTTGATCATGATCATGCTATTCATTTTCCACGAAGTGTTCCTCCAAACATCAGGCCTTACAGATATCCCTTTGCACAAAAGAGTGAAATTGAACATATGGTTGCATAAATGCTAGAGGCTGGTATAATTCAACCTAGTCAAAGTTCTTTCTCTGCTCTAGTAGTATTGGTGCACAAGAAGGATGGATCATGGTGCAGGTGTCTGGATTATAGAGAGCTCAACAAGCTCACTATTAAAGATGAATTTTCCATTCCTCTCATTGATGAATTATTGGATGAATTGAATGGAGAAATTTACTTCAACAAGTTAGACCTTCATGCAGGATATCATGAAATCATAATGAAGATTGAACACATTCCGAAAACAACATTTAGAACTCATGAGGGTCATTATGCATTTTTGGTCATGCATTTTGGCCTTACCAATGCACCATCTACATCCCAAGGTTTGATGAATTCCATTTTCAAAACCTTCCTTAGAAAATTTGTGTTAGTATTTTTCAATGATATACTAATCTACAACAAGTCTTGGAAGGATGAAGTTAAACATGTTGATAGAGTGCTTGGACTATTGGATGAGAAACAATTATATGAAAAAACCTCCAAATGTTTATTTGGAGTACAAGAGGTGGAATACTTGGGTCATATTGTATCTCATGAAGGTGTTAAAGTAGACATTCAGTGACAAAAAGTTCTCCAACTCTTAAAGGATAACCTCACATTGGCACAAAATCAAATGAAACAATAGGAAAATCAACATCACAATGAAAGAAGTTTTGATATAAGCGACTGGGTATTTTTATGAATACAACCATACAAACAAATGTCCCTCAAGCAAGCTAAGAAGGATACTATATTATCTCCAAAGTACTATGGTATTTACAAGGTGCTGCAAAATATTGGTACTATGGTATACAAATTGGAGCATCCTATATCTTCTCGAGTGCCACCAGTTTTCCATGTTTCATGCTTAAAGAAGTTTATAAGTGACAAGCTCCCAATTCAAACAATATTGTCAAAACTTGAAAAGGAGGGAAAAATCATACTGGAACCTGATGTAGTCACAGAAACAAGAACCTGACAGCTACAAAATCGATCAATATCAGAGTATCTCATCAAGTGGAAGAACTTACCTGCTAAAGATTCTAGATGGGAGGACGATAATTTTATACAGGAGCATCCAGAACTACTCAAGCATTGAGGACATCAATTTTTGAAGGAGAGGGGCATGTTAGGTCCCTATACTACTAGTGTAACCCCTTATTGTTATTATTACAATCCCCTTATTATGTTGGTGTGCCCATGTAGTCCCCATATTGTTATTATTGTGCCCTTACATTATTATTGTTATGACGGCTCTAATTATATTATGACCCCTTAGACTCCTATATATAGAAAGGAGATCTTGTCATTTGTATCATCCAAGAATTGTTCATTTGTGTAATGCAAAGGAGGTTGCCCCCTCAAAGAGGCTTACTTCGAAGGTGTTCATCTATCTTTTCTATCTTTTTGTGAGCTAATTTCATAACACTTATTTTCATGTTCTTCCACTAATGTGTCAGGTAAATGTTCAACGCTATCAAAATGCCAACATAAAATATCCAAAAATTAAAAAATAAAAGATAAATAAAAATATGAAACAAAGCATAATAAATGAAGAATGCAAAGTAAAATTACGTCATCATTTACAGTATTGTTACAAATAATGTTACAAGACAATTGAGAGTTATTTAAAAACATTTCCTTCTTACAAGTGTCAGCCAAGACATTGTACTCAAAACTAGTACTTGCATCTACTTGTGAATATAAAAGAGCTTTAGAACTATGACCAATAATGTGAACTTGACTAATGCCAGAATTAAAAATTGGAATGGATTTCTCTTTATGAAAATTGTAGTCTGGCATTTTTGGCATTCAATATGTGAATCTTTTATAGCGATATCATTATAAAAAGATCTCTCATCTTGAAATATAGATTGACTTTGAATATTGAGAACATAAAAAATTAATGATGGGTGAAATAACTAAATATTCTCAAACTCAAAATTGTCATCATAAATGACTTCACAATTTTTGATAGCACTCCCTTCATTTTTAAAAGATACAATAGAACAAAAAGAATAAATAAATACACTTTGATGAGAATTCTCAACACTATTGAAAAAATTATCATTAAATGACTCTTTATCGTGATAGAAACTAAATAGAAATTCATTATTTGTTAAATTTATGAGATCTCTTCTATTCTCCAAAATATCATTTGTGTGATAAGGAATTGTTGAGTGATAAGAGAACAAATTAAGATTAGAAAAAAGATCAAGATATAGAGAAAAATGGTTGTTTACATAAATAATAGAGAATGCTTCCCTTTTAGAATAATTATTATAACATGATTTTTGAGTTTCTAATTCTCTCACTTCATTGCTTTCGTGCAAGAAAGACTCAAATTCATCAGAATTTAAAATGATCTCTAGAAAGTTATGAGTTTGGTTAACTAAATATTCCTGAGAGTGAATATTTAAATAATCTGAATCGTATGGCTGAAAATGATGAAAAACATTAGAAAAATGAGAAGATATTGTTGTAGGAAGCATGCTATTAGAAGGATCCTCTTTTACAATTTGCATTGTTGCTAGTTGATTCATCTCTTTAGCAGAATTATGTGACTGATTTGTTGACAACAACATGATTTAAAACAATTTTAGGATCAACAATTATTAATCTTACAAGACAAATTTATGTGTTCCTCAAATTGTTCATTAATTTCTAATTTCTTTGTTTGAGGAGGATCAATCCTGTTATTAGAAAGCATAGGTTGTTCAACAACTGTGAGAACATTTAGAAAGGTGAAATATTCTCGTCCATTCCAATCACTTGGAATACAAGGAAGAAAATGTATATGTTGAAACCATTACATTAATTTGATATCTATATGTCATATTGAGATTTAAATTTTAAGCAAATTAATTTGAATCCAATAACAAAATATATTGTAGATTCATAATCAAATTTGCGCAAGTTTTCAAGTTTGATGCATACCTATTCCTAGTCATAGCCTTCGAATGCATGAAGGATCTTTGTAAAAATTTTGTCCCAACTATAAATAAAGGAAATAGGTATAGATTCGCACCATATTTTGGCTTTGCCTGTGAAAGTTAGAGTAAATATTCTGCATAGAATACCTTAGAATTTCCAAAATTTTGAATGATTTGCAAAACACATTAATATGTGGAGCATTATTCTTACCATTGAAATTTACCTTCGACAAGAGTCTTAATTTTAATTAGAGTGGCAGAAGATGCATGTTCGGAGATGCAAATCCAAATGGAAAGTTTAGAGGGAGCCATTGAAAATAAGAAAAAAATTTAAAATACAAACTTCGAAAGAAAAACTTGTCATTGGCCTTCCTAATTCCAAAATTGTTGATGGCCGAAAATTACCATAATAAACAATGGGGACATCACCTGATCATGGCCCCAACTAAGTCATTATCCATATTAGAAGGTGATTGTGACTTGTTCAAATGGGTCCATTTACCCTTCACTCTCCATGATAATTTGCGATATTTCAAGTAACTACCAATAATAAGAGACTTCAGACTTTCCTTCATGAAGTATAATTATAAGAAAGCACTAATTAAGCTGACATAAGGGTTCATACAAGCCACTAACAATGATTCTCCTATGCAAGAATACTTTTAACAATGCATTCCTAAATGTAGATGCAATTCTAATATACCATGCAAGAAGCAAAAGCCAATGCTAATAAGTTTTGATTAAAATAAGGATTAGTCCCCATTTCAATCAAGAAAAAGGTATAAGTGGAATGGACCATATATGAAATTAACATTGAAAGGAGCCAAAAAAGTGAGGTAGTTCATACAATTTGTAGTTATTAAAACCAACGTGCAAATATGAGTATCTTAATAAATAATTATTAAGATCTCACAAACATTAAATTCAATGAATGAATTCAAAGGAAGTTGTACTATCACATTAAATAAATAGTTCTTGAAATGCAATGGTAATTAAAATAGAGATAAAAGTGTCATAAAATAGCCAAATAGTTAACAATGATGACACACATATCTACTTGAATTCATTATTCAACTTGATATCAATTAGATCTACCAAGAAAAGGTAGTTTTCTGATTATTTAAATAAGCATGTAATTAAATTGAATTTACAATCATGTAAAACCCAAAGCCAAATATTTATCTAGATCGCGAATCAAATCAAATTTGAATTACAATGAAGCCTATTATTTAGCCTTTAACCCATATAGTAGTGCACAAGAGTTGCAAATATTCTATAAGCTTCCCGAGTACATAAAATTATAAAACAACTTTATGATAGGATGACATTTTTGGAGATGTAATACATCTCTTAATCTAACCCAAAATCTTCAATTTCCTCCAAAGATCTGACCCCTATAGTAGTGTAGAGTGGTGGTTCTTTTCAAATATTGGAACCCTCATCTCTTCTTTAGAGATTTTATTCATAATTTTACAAGTCAATGCCACCTCCCCAAAAAAAAGTTGTTAAAAAATGGTTGAATGAAGATTTGGGATCTCACTTTTTCAATTGGGAAATTCCTTCTTTTTCTTTCATTGGTCCAATCCCATTCTTCCAATACTTCTAGACCTCATATTCCTCTGTCATTTCTATATATATATATTATATTATATATATATTATATATCCAAAAACATAATTAAAAATAAATAAATTTATATACCAAACCCAAAATGCAACACTCTCAAAACAAATTAAAATTAAAATTCAATTTAATAAAATAAAAAGCCAAGCTTTCTCTTGCTTCCTATGTAGATATGGTTGGAAATTTAGAAATCATGGAATGAATTGATGACCAAAAAAAACCTCCAAGCACATCATATTTCCCCAAAATAAAGTAAGGAAATCCAATTTGGTTGCAAATTTTACGCCTTGACTTTTGCTTAATTTTTGGGGTAGTTTTAGGTCTATGTGTGTTTGATTGTAATATATGATACATGAAGTGAAAAGGAGGGAGAGGGGAAGCCCACATGAGTGGAGCGTGGGCCCCATATCCACTCATTATTTTATCGGAAACTTAAAACAAATCATTCCTTATCATTTGTTTGATATGTGACATACTTTGCTTATACTTTGCTTATGTCTCTACGGATTTATGACTTTTGGAATTATCAAGGGGACTTTAAAAGAAATTCTAGAGATCATATCTTCCGAGATGATGTTGTTCTTAGATCCGTTGGTTATTTTAATTTAGTAATATTATTATTATTATTATGTTTTATAATATATTTTAAAATAGTTTGTTATTAATTAGTTTTAAATTTTGATTAAATATTAAATAATTACAATTTAGTTTAAACTAATTTTTAATAAAAATAATTAAAAAAAGTTAACTAATTAAATTAAATTATTTTATATTATTTGTTTAAGTTAATAATTGGAAAAAAAATAATTTATTTAAATTAATTAATTAATTTAATGAAAAAATATTTACATTACTAAAATTAATTTATTTACAATTTATTAAAAAAAAACATATTAAAGTACTAACATATTTTATATCGAGGTGATAAAAATTACTATATTTTGCCAAATGACGACTTTCAAATAGTCCAATGGAATCAAGAAAAATTACACGGTTGGAAAATTGGTAAAAAAAAAGAAAGCAATGAAGCCTTGAAAACGAAAAGCAAAAATCACCCAAATAAAGCAAATGAAAGCAATTCAAGAAGCAATATTAGTAAATTTGACATGGAGGGTTCCATAATTTTTTCAAAATTACGGGGAGTTGTTCAGGCCTCAACACCTGATAAATCCCATATGGGGGAAAAGACCAACAACCTTTTCCTTAGATAAATCATTCAATTCAACAAGAGATAAAATTTGAACTTCCAATCAAAAGCAAAGTTAAATTGACCAAAAACATACCAAGTTCAAACCTTGTCAATCAAAGATAAATTTAGCCTCTTGGAATCTTGACCCCCTGAAATTTTGGCCTCTTGCCTTAGAAATCAGTTTACTAGTGTTAGAGCCTAAATCTACCTCAGGCTAAGAAAGGTAGGATCCAGGACCAACATCAAACCATGCTTAACCTGGTAGCTAGCCCTACCAGGTCGGGAGAGGGCTCTCTCTTGGTCAATCTCAACAAATTATGATCACTAAAGGCTTGAGATGAATGATTTAACTATTGATCTTAGGCTAGGTATAAGTGCAAAGGGTTTGATTCAATAAAGTGATATGTTTGTTGGCTCTAATGAAAAGGCAGATCTTGGGTGCAGGGAATGAGGCTCAATCTTGCAGAGATCTCAATGGGGCAAGGTAGGTAACTAATCTTGGCACTTTAAATCAAATGAGATGGAGGGATTAGATAGAGGAGGAGTTGAAGAGGGCAAGAGAAACCATGGATCCTCTCCAAACAACTGAAAACATCAAGAAACTAAAGCAAACCTTAAGTAGAGCACTGCAATTTCAATGGGTTCTACTTTCACTCTTGTTTGATTTAGCTAAGAAGAAATAAGAGAGAAAATGGCATAAATAACACATAAGTAAATGCACAAATACATAAGAAATCACTGTACCAAAGAACATGCCACAGGTATCCCAAAGAGTGCTACAAACCTTGGTCTCAATTCCTTAGCCAAAACACTAATATGAGTGTACAATGAAGCTCCTTACTTTCTCAAGAGTCCAACCATTCTAATGACTGAAAAACCACATAATATAGACAAACCATAGCTCATCCTAGCCTCTAGGGGTCGAGCTCACATGTTTAGGAGCTGTTCCAACTAATTCTAAATTGAGAACTAGAAATTAGGTAGTGGAACAACATGCCTCTAGAAACAAGGGAACTGATTCATTCAGTTTCAAACAACTTTTTGATAGATGAATCTACCCCCATAAGTGAAAAACAGAGTATACTTGGTCAAACTGAGCAAAATTTCTCTTATGCGCCACGCTGATTTCTCTATGCGTAGCGTCTATTTGGAGCCACTTTTGAAAGCCTTCACGGTGTCCAAATTTACTCCAAGTGTGTTTGTTGGAAATTTCTACCTGTCTACTTTCCAACCCAAGTGGAATTTTTCAATTTTGCCTCCATTTCCCCTCCAAAATTCAGTTCTCCCAACACTGCTTCCTCTGTGTCAAAATAGGGGCAGTAAGGTCATTTTTTGAGTGTTTTTTACCTTTTTGAGGGCTCAAATCCTATCAAACTTTCTTGGCCATTGGTAGGCAAGCATATTTTTTCATGCCAAATCCAAAAACGCTAAATTTTTGTCATTTGGGGGCTCCCATCAAAAGCGAGTGCCAGGTGGCACGGTGCATAGGGCAACAAATTGTTGAAAATAATACTGAGAGGGGGGGTGAATCAGTATTATCTAGTCCTTTTAAAAATTCTTCCTTATTTATACTTTGAATTATTTTTGCATATCAGTACCATAAAACAATGAGCATGAACAAGAAAAACAGACAGTCACATCAAAGAACACCAGATATAAGGTGGAAACCCAATGTGGGTGAAAACCACCTGCTGCAATATGTCTCTATCTTTTTTCAAATTAGAAACTCCTTTTACAATGGTCTTGTACTGGTGCAGTCCTTTACCAGTACGCAGGCTGCAACCTGCAGAGAGCTACAACTCTCTCTTCGTTTTCCAGTCTCTCCTGGAAGGGAGCTACAACCCCCTACTTCTTTTCAAGGACCACTTTTCATAAATTTTCAAACTGGATCCATATACATCAAATGATCATCAAGTACCAGTAAGTCACCCAGATAACCAGATCCACAATAATAGAAAACTAAACCCAGAACACCT
>APFE030104234.1:0-10860 GCA_000404065.3 Pinus taeda | reverse complement strand
TCAGATCTGGGGTTTCAATCAAGTGGATGTCATATCAGAATAGATGAAGAGGTACCCATTCAAACTTCGAAGTTAAAATCCATATGACACACATTACATTTTTCAAACAGATGAATGAAAACCCGTAGAGGTACTGGATTCTTTAGAATAATTGGCATCAGGCAGACATGGTGAACCATCACAGGAGAAGGAATTCGCTAATGGGCTTGAGAAAGCACTCTAATAGTTGGATGTGGACATGGAGCAACAAGAATTGGAATGGGACATCAACCCCATGCATCAGAACCAAGAGTTCGACTTAGCCACTTTTCCTTATCCATATGATGAGCATGTCTCAAATGACCAAGGAGGCACTGAAATACTTGGAGATTAGTTGGAAGGAGAGATGCACAACATCTCATTTGACGAGTCTCAACACAGCGTTGTGCAGTCTCATAGTGTGTTAACTCCAGAGGATCATACATCTCCTACGCAAGTTAAGCAACAAGTGATTATGTATGACGTGCATAAACATCAAGCAGCCTTGCCTGATGTAACTAGATTGTATACCAAAGCCACTAGATCAAGTGCTCTCCTACTGATAGATGAGAATGAGTGAATGGCAAAGGAAATATAGATGGGAAAGCAAGGAGGAGTATTGGTGACAGCGTCTTTCCAAGCTGAACTGAAGAAGGAAATAATAGATGAAGTATTGTCCCCTGACATAGTTATGCAATCTTTGTACTCCAAGTTTGGTACTCTACATAAGGTAGTTGTTCATCTCAACGGATGGTAGCAACGATGTGCTAGGAGAGCACGTATCTTGGAGAACTTACATGTTGTTATTGATTACATGAAAACATGGACGATGAGATACAAGGGTGCCCCATGTCACTTGCCTAAGATGATTAGGGCCAGTGCAATCAAGCTGAAGGCATGTATCCATAGTCAGATCTAGAACTATGAAGAGCTCCCGCAACTCATCACTAGAACGCAACCTTCCCATGCATGAGTGTTCAAGAGTATGGATGTTGTGGTGTGCCCACATGCGATCCCATCCATTGCGACTCTCACTCAAGTGAATACAAAAGCATAGGTTTAACTAGAGATTGACTCATATTTTGACAAGTTCATGCGCATTTTCACTAGCCCAGACATTCTCATCAGTGCAGGCATCATGCAAAAGTATGATGCTAGTCTGGTCGCATTAAAGACAATGATGTACATTCTTTCAGACGAGTTGGATAGAGGAGCCTGAGAAGTGTACCTGGATGCTATGGAGGTAAGAGTGAGGTTCTAGATAGATGTCACCTTGGAGCACATGGACACCATCAAATACTATCAATCTTGATATCAGTATGTTACTAACGATCAGCATAAGGATGTTCAGGAGTTGGACTTCCATGCTTGTCTATGTCATAATGATGTAGCATGGCTTGCTCAATCCATTTTCTCTCACACGTGTACATGTACATTATAATGTATTTCCTTGTCAAGTGTAACTCAAGTGTTGATAGTTGGATGTAACATTCATAGAGTAGATGAAGTGTCATGAGGATAGTTAAACTGTCACAAAGGGGATTGTCAAGGGTCACCCCACCCTTTGCTATAAATAGTCCCTCATAAATCATTGTAAGGGCTTTTGGTGAGAGAAGATTTTGATAAGACTATCTTGGAGAGAGGTTGGACAATATTGTAGTGAGCGTTGGCTTTTCCACTACATAGAGCTAGTACATTTCTTTGGAAGAGAAAGCAATTGTGGTTGTAACGTGCCGCTATCAAAACTAGTTGTTGGAAATGAATGTATTGTATGAATCGAACTTACAGTTCTTAATATAACAAGAGACAACACATTTCATGGATATGTTGTATTGTATTCTATGTTATCTGGTTTATTCTAAATAATATATGTATTGGTTTTCTTATGCATGCATGTATAGACTATTCTCTATAATTATGTATCAATATTTCTTAAATGTACTGTTGGTTTAACCATAACTTTGGATTGCTTGCTATCTTTCATTACATGTTGTGATGTATCTTTTCTCATGTGCTCCCTTCCAAAATACGTGTTGTCACAGGTTTCAAAGGGGTGCACTCATCCCAACCCTCATGTGTTAGAACCTCTCATGCACCCACCTTGACTCATTGCAGTTGTCACACCCTTGCTACCAACAAAGTTATCTTACTTTCCTATGTGTGAAATCATAGTCAGTGCATTACCGTATGACCCACCACTAGGAAAATCCTACACAAAATGGTCTTTGGTTTAATTGAGACTTATTATTGGGGAAATCCCCTCACATGTTGGTGGGTCTAACACTGTCAACATTTTTGGTGCTAGAAGGAGGGCTAGATGACATGCTATGTCCTCTCATCTTGTTTTGAAAATTTGCATATATTTCATGGATTCTTGCACTCTTCTCACTACACGATGTTTTTTTAACCATAAAGATGTTGCCATCATGAGGGATTTTCGCGATCACTTGTCCACCTACACATATGATGGTGAAGGTGAAGTGGCCTGGACTGAGTTCTTAGATGAATTTCTTTCCATGCTTCATGAGGGAGATGGGTGTTCTGAAAAATAGGCCAACTTGTTGCTTGCATACACACTTCACGAATCTCCACTTTGATGGTTGTGTAGCCTACCGACTAACAAAATGTGCTCACTTGAGCACTTATGTGATCTTATTGAAGACACTTTCTATAATTTTGATCCAGACCATCGTGACCAAAAACTATTAGAACAATGGAAGGCTCTGCATGAATCAATCATGGAATTTTGGCAGTACTTACATGACTTGTAGTTTCAAGCTCCGAGGAGCCAGATGAAAATTCTCTATCTTTGGGGCTGATTCAATTATTGTGTTAAGAAATATTATCATCCGAAGAAGAAGTTTGAAATCAAGCCTTGCTCAAAAGTCCTCAGTGATGGAGCTATTCCATCTCACACATATGCAGTCACAGTCAAGAGTGGCTGTCCACCATCCCCTCATTAAACAGCTCCACCACTTCCAAGTGATGGTGAGGATCATGCTTACACACTTGTTCAACTTTCACATCCTCTCAACATCACTTCTCTTAATTTTCACATAGATTTTGTTGTGAGTCCATCGAGGTGTCATATGCATTATGCTGCACAAGATTCATCTTCACACATGGTTGTTCCTCTGGATGAGAGTGTCTTATGTTCTTCCATTTCATACTCTACTCTTGGTGTGAATGAGGAATAGCCCTTGACAGAGTTGAATTGCACAACCAACATGTGCTTTCATTCATGAGGAGTATGACTAGTAGCTTGAGCATCAACACTTAGCAAAGGATGACTCCCTTCTGTTCAAGCCTCCTCTGTTCTTTCATGAAATATTCGGTGAACCTGCCATACATGATTTCACATGTGTATCTCCATCCATAGATACACCCATTGTTGATCACTCGTAGGACACATCGAATTTTGGTCCATCATTCGACAATGGAGAGGATAAGTTATTCATTGAAAATCTAGTTGATCTTTCATCTATCCTTTCCAGAAACACAAAGGATGAATTTTTTCGCTTTCCATCTACCCCTTTCTTTGATTTATTAGATCATGAGGATGCAAATGAAATAATTGATTTTTTGAATTGTGGCTATCGTGATCCATTTACCCTCGTATTCGATCATGATCATGATCCTATCGTAGTTGATTTTTTGAAACCACCAGTTTATGATGATGAATTTGAAACACCCAAGAATGTTGAGGCACTTTAGCTCGATATGATGGTTATGTCAAACCCTCACTCTCCTGGTGTTAGTCTCAGTTTTGATCAAGAAACCATTCAATCACCCTGTTAACTCAAAATCAGACCCTAGAAGGCTGCAGACTAGGAAGACCTCAAGTAACTATTTCAAACCTACTTTAGGCTAAGGCTTAGCCTCCTCAACCTGAGAGGGCTCTCTCAAAAGGGTTAATGATTTTCATTATAGTTAAGATGGCTAACTCTTGTGAAACAAATGTAAAAATATGAGTGGTGGAAACACATTTAGCAACTATCCATTGGGCTTATGGAGTCAACATCATTTCAGTATACAATGGTATTAACCTTACATAGAAGTCAGGGCATTCAACATTTAACATATTCAAAACAGACCAACTCAAATAGGACCACACAGTCTATGAATGTATACAAGAAGTTAGAGCACCTTAAGTGAATTCTAAGTGATTACACATTCATACCACTGCAAATATTAGGAAAAGAACAATACCACACATTCTGAACATCAAATTCCTCATGAATCCTGAGAAGCAAATCCAAACTTGTATTACCAAAATAGAGTATTACATAAGCCAAATATCAGAGTTTTTTCATAAATTTTCCAACCCTTTCTACGTTGCTTTCTTTCTTATTTATAGAGCTTTTCTACCTAATTGAGATTCCTCCTCAAGCATGAGGGGAACTCGAAATCTGCTTCTAATGACACCTATTCAAATTTTTAACTGCCTATTAAATGTAACAAACTTTAACTAGACTTTTCAGAGATCTAAATCTAGTAGGATTCTAACACCATGTTATGCTAATAATAGCCTTGGTTACAATGATTCTCGTTCCTTGACATCTGGTTCCTTTTTAGTTTGGCTGTGATGGATGTTTAAGACTCCATACTTGTCTTCCATGCCACATCTTTCCCATTGTGCTGAAATATAGGAAACAACCCTTGCTCATCGGTCTTTATGGTTTTCGAATCCACAGAAGCAGGTCCGTCATCTTTGTTTTCCAAAATGTGACAGATGGCCATGTCCTTGATGTGCTGTCCACTACCTTTAAAAACAAAAACTCTTTCAAGCTGTCTTGACATATTTGAATCGTGATAAAAGTGCTCACCTTATGAAAAAATTTAAAGTTGGGTCCAAATCCATATTTCTCCACCTGTCTTAACCTGATTGATTGCTGCAGCTTCGGATGATTCTTTGTATATATTCACCCTTCAAAATTTCCCGCTTATGTTTCAAAACTGATTGATTTATATTGGATTTTTTAGCTTCAGCAGTTTCGTAGCGCGCTACGAAACTGCTGAGCTTTAATCATCACCTTTAGTAGTTTCGTAGCATGCTACGAAACTGTTGAGTTTTTTAGAAAACATAGTTTCAACCCAAAAATTTACTTTATTGAGCACTTTGCTATCAAAACCTCCTTTCAACTATTCTAAGACTTTCCAAAACTGAATGGAAATGCAAGATTCTTCAAGAAGATGAGACTAAGCAAAATCATCAAAACTCAAAACATAGTCTTACTTGAAATGGGGTTTCATTCAGAAGATTACTTTAGCTGGCTTAACTGTACCTTTAAGTCTTCAATTTGCTTCTTCATAACCTTGTTCCCAACTCTTAATTGCATATTAATCATTCTGATGAATTTTGCTTCTTTAATTGCCGATACTGTCTAGGTATGGAATTGAGTATCACAGTCAACCACCTCTGAAGTTGCTTTCTCTTCCCACAAGGTTTTAATTCTGCAATAATTTGCTTGTATGATGGCATGTTTTCTGGCAGCTTTCTTCAGTCTGGCAATCTCAAGATTAACAGATTCCAATCTCCTTTTCAAATCTTCCACACTATCTTCTTTGTGAGTGGAAACTCTTTTGCCTTTGTCCTTTTTTTTATGAGGTTGTATCTCTTCCCACGTTTCATCTGTCCTTGGAGGTACCTCCTTTCCCTATTTCAACATCCTTGTTATGGGTCTCCTGGGTTTGAAAACAAATTTCTCAGGTTGATCATCAAACTTATGTTTCTTTAAGGCTTTGACTTTCTTTGTCTTCTCTTTTTCTGGCTGCATCAAATCATCTTAAACTAGTGGGGACTCTTCAAAGTCAATTGCCTACAATAAATCATTTAAATTTCCCTTCTAAACTGGACTTTCTTCAACAGCTACTAACTTACCCTTTTCTTTAGCCATTTGACTTCTCGTTCTTCTCCTTGGAACTACTCCAACTGTGCTCGTTTCATGTGCAGTCTCTTTGACTTGAGATTTTTCTTTAATTGACTGTTGAGGTGTATCTTGAATGATCAGTGGCTTTACAGACTCTCTAACTTGTTTCCTTGCCTTTAATTTTGGAAACCTCTTGGCTCTTGTTTCTGTTTGAAGACCTGATGTTGTAAGATCTTTTGCAGGTAGAGGACTGAGGCCAGTCTGGCTTCTGAAACCAGCCATGAAAATAAATGTATTCCAGTCTTTGCCTACCTTTTGAAGTTCATGAAAAACAAGTAATTTGATCAAGCCATGGTGAAACAGAGAAGTTTCACAAGCCTCCTTTCTCAATTGTACTTTGTCACACATTTTACTCAAACTGCGGAATAAATAAAAAGGTAGATCAATGGAAGCCTTCCCTGTAAAATGCAAAAGGAGTTTGAAATGGTACGAATACACCTTGTTATATCGTCATTCACAAGTCAGGTATTTATGTATACAAGTGAGTAAATGTGCATAGGACTCTTTGACATAGCTCCTAGGAACTGACTTACTCAAATCCGAATTAACGAATTCCTTGTTTAAAAACTCTTTGCATGGATTCATGTCAAATTTGAAGTTCTTGAAGCAATTTTCTTGCCCTCGTGGAATATCTGTCACAGTGGATATCATCTCTGGCGACACCTGCAATTCCAACATAGCCACCTTTGAATTTAATCCTGTGAAATTGAGTGCAAACTCTTTAGCCACATGTGCATGTCCTCCTTGTAACTTCCTGCAAAAATTCCAACATCCGGCTTTTTTAAAAGCCTTCTCCACATCTTTATTCTTCAATGTTATATCCAAACCTTTAGGCTCATTTCTCAAACATTTACATGATCTGTGTTCTTTCTTCTCTACTGATATCTCCATGAAATCTTAAAGACCTGAAAGCAAGGAATACTAGCTCTGTTCAAACCGTAAACTCAACTTCTTTTGAAAATTTGCCTCGCCTGATTTGTTGCCTCGCTTGATTTGCTGCCTCGCTTGATTACAATTGTATTTAAAATTGAAATCTTGTCATTTCTAATTTTTCAAACTGCAATCTTGCAGATTTGTTATTCATGCAAGGCTTACAATCATCATTAAGGTTTGTGCATAGGTGGCTTTTCTTGGAAATTGTAATCTGTGTGTATCAACAAATCTAATGGTGGTGATAATGGAGATCGGTGGTGGGACGTGATAAGTGGAGTGCATGAACTGACACCAGATGACGCAGCCACTAATTTACCTAACGGATTTGACATTTGGGAAAGATTCATTGCGGAACGCACGAATCCCTGATTTCGCAGTGCGGTTAGTTTAAATTTTGAATGATGCGCTGCGAAATCACCTAATAAGGTTTTGCGTTACGAAACTGGTAAACAGAGTAAATGTGCTACGAAAACACTTTAAAAAGAATGCATGCGCTACGCAATTACCAAAAGGCTTTGTGGTGGATAACAACGTAACACATGAATTATGAAATCAGTGGTGAATAAGGGGGACCAATGGTAGATAAGAATACACTTCACTCATGACCTCCTAAGACTTCAGACTTTAAGGAAAAAATGAAATCAACTTAGACTAACACTGACCTTTGTCATCGAGCTAGGATGAGAAGTTTTAGAATCGGATTTCTTAAGTGATAACACACCCAAGGCTCCTCATCACTCATTTGTATGCATTGAAGATCCATCTCACACATAGATCATGCTTCCTCCACTTGAACTACATGATCCCATTGTTCATGCATTGGAGGAATATTACATTGCAAGAACACACGCACGCCACAAGTTGTCTTTGTTTCTTCCATTTTCTTGCATGTCATAGTCAAGGACATGCTTATGCTTCGAAATTTCACACAGTATCACACAACACCATGGTAAGTCCATGGACTGCTCATCATGCACTTGCATTCACTTATGTCCTATGGGCACTTTGAAACATGATGTGTGGCTATCTTTATTGTTCTATATTACTTGCTTGATCATTCACACGACTAGGTTACTCACAGACCAAGGCTTCACCAACATGGGTCAACCAAAGCACTAGTGGTTGCATTGAAAATATGACTTCACGTGATCAAGCCCATGCACCATTAGTTTAGGAGCGGGAGTAGTGTTTTCTTTCAGTCATTTGTCTTGCATGTGTGTTTTGTTACTTACTTTGTTTCTTTGTTTGTCTTCTTTCTTGTTTTATTACTCATTTTGCTTTCACTTTTTCTTCTACTCTTTCCTTGCTTTGTTGTTTGTTTTTCTTCTTGTTTTGTTCGTAGGTTAGCTCGCATGAAACCATGTATGTCTCTTGAAACAAGTTGGGTAAATTACAAGAGGGTATGTACAACGATCATTACTTGGTTATCTTTAATATTTCCTCTATATGAGGAGCTTGTTACTTTTATTCCATGATACGTCCAAGGAAAATACGTATTGTTCGAAGTGAACCTTGGTGAAAACACAACGCTTGCTCGCAAACTAGTGTCACCTACTCTAGTAAGTTTTTCTTGGGTTAACTCTTGTCAGCTCATTCAAGTAGAGTAAGTTGAGGGGGGAAACCTTAACAGGCATGTCAAACGTATAATAAACTTCATCTCTACTGGAACAACCTCTTTTGCTCTCAATAAGTCAGGATCTTGCTTCTGCCTTTCAAATGAATAAGTGTTATGCATAGTTGAAAAAATGAAAAAGAAAAAAAATAATTGAAAGTGAAAAAATTCAAAATTCAAAATGAATAAGGTGAAAGAAGAGAAAGGTTTCCTACACAGAGAGGTGATGTAAGTAAATTCATCGAGGTGTTGACCAGGCTTTTTAGTAGCGAAGCCATGCTTGTGTTCCTATGTGACTCTGTCAGGGTACTGTCCAGGCCTCCTGGCAGCGGAGCAACACAAGAGATGAAACTCAGACTATGACAACTATGCTACTTGTGCATCAATATACCCCTCAACCCAAATTGAAAAAACTATGGTGCCTTGGCTTGTAATGTGTCTTAGTCAACCAAGACCTTGGTAGATGCTACATCTTAAAATCAAGCTAGTGTGAAACCAAGATAAACTAAGAACTTAACAATACTTCCGAAGGTGTTAGACTTTATTTTCATGAACAAGGTCCATTCAGAAAGCTGGATTTCTACCAGTGTGTTGCCAAGTCTTTTAGTGCCTACAACCATCCTCCAAATTTTTTCCTTAGCTTCATTTTGAAGCCTCCATACCAAATTTTCAAAACATTTTGTCTTGCTTTGTCAAGTACACAAGCTTCAGTGTTTTTCTTACACAAAGATAGCATATCGATAAAAGCTTCATGCATACCCATCATAGTCTATTCATCCAAACTTGGTCTAGTTGCAAGATGAGAAGCTCCCCCAAGAAATTGTACAATTCTTAAGGAAACTAGCCCTCCCTCCAAAAATTAAGCAATTCTGTCTACCAATCTGCTTGGCTCTAGAATGGCACAATACTGCCACTCAGGTTTCACCCAGAAAATTGTCCAATCCTTCCCAGTAGGGCTGCTAAGCCAAAGAATTATGAAATATTAGGTAGCAATCAGTTGCTCTACCTAGGAATTTCACAAATCTCATGGGCAGCCAGCCCAGCTCACAGCCATAAATGCACATTTCTTCCCAGCAGTTGAGCAGCCTCATGCATGAGTAGTTGGGTTGACGAGTTCCACCCGATACCAAGGAAACTTGATTTTCATCCATGGATTGCTTTTTTCCATAATAGAAAAAGGAAACATGTAAAAATCATCCCATGATTCAAGGAGATATTTTTAGCAGCTAAAGGTTACATGAAAAGTTCTTTCAGAAACATTCCTCCAAGTGTCACTTTTTCCTAGATTTGTGGCATGCATGTCATGAGCTCAAACTTATTTATTCAATGCATAAAAGTTCATTATTTCACATTGATATTGGATCTATGATATCCCAGAGCATGTCCAGGACTCTTCGACACATCCGACTTAGCTATTCATGGTAAGTGGCCTGAACTTGTCTTTTTCAACATTTCTATCTCTTTTTGTGTTCTCGCTTGTGTGAGTGCTATTTTCTTGATTTCTTTGAGTTCTTGTTATCATTTACATGCACACTAGCTTGTACTAGCACCATTTTAGTTTTCATTGCTATCTCACTGTGGTCACATGCATGAAACTGTTTTGCACGAACGGTTGCCAATTCGGAAACTCGCTTCACCCACATGCATGTTGATCTATTTACTGAATATTTCATTCATGTTTGCATGCACTATCAATAACTTCTACTTTCATTTAGTTTCTCCATGCATTCACCTTCACATTTTCTTTTAGTTGCCCATCACCGAGTCTGCCCAACCTCAGCTCAGACTCTGCCTTCACTGAGACAAAATTGCATAATTCGAGGAGGAAGGCTCAACCTTCGTCTCTACAAATGCACATTTCCTCCTAGGCACTGTCCTCCAAGACTGTTTTGCACATTTATGAGGGACAATGACTGCTGGCCTAGAAAATTGTGCAATGTAGTGCTTAAGCTTACAATCGTTGCCATTTGGAATTGCACATTAAACAATTCCAGTACTCAACAACTAGTATGGATTGTACATTATGCAAATCCAACAACTAGTCTTGCCTCCCATGTAGTATAGACTACCTTTTGTGTAGTTCTAGCAATCAGTAACTCAACCACCCAGAAGAAATTGTGCGATCTTGCCTATCAATCCCCAGGTATGTGCTATGTGATTCCCTAAATGGACTTTGGTTTTGTTATGTAACCAGCTCAAGAAAAAGATAGAAAAGTTAGATGAATTCCTTAGAATTCAGCCTCTTCGAGGGGGAAACCTCCTTTACATTACATAAATGAACAATTCTTGGATGATTCAAATGACAAAAACTCCTTTCTATATATAGGAGTCTAAGGAGTCACAATATAACCCAGCTGACCTAACAAT
>APFE030104231.1:6427-18304 GCA_000404065.3 Pinus taeda | reverse complement strand
TGGATGGTCTGGCAGGGAAGAGGTTTTTCTCTTTCCTAGATGGGTTCAGCGGGTATAATCAGATCCAAATCAGCCCAGAGGACCAAGATAAGACCACTTTCACTTGTCCATGGGGTACCTTTGCCTACCACGTCCTTCCCTGTGGGCTATGTAAGGCCCCTGCCACCTTCCAAAGGGCTGTATTAAGCATATTTGCCGAATTGGTCCATGATTCGGTAGAAATCTATATGGATGACTTTACTCCTTACGAATCTAGATTCCAGGAAGCCTTATCCAATCTGGGAAAATTTTTGAGCAAGTGCATTGAGATGAACCTGTCCCTCAGTCCTGAGAAATGTGAGTTCCTGATGACTGAAGGGACCGTGTTAGGCCATACCATTTCTCGCAAGGGGTTACAGGTGGATCCCAGTAAAGTTGCTATCATCAAAAGGGTCCCACATCCTCAGAAGGTGAGAGATGTCCGGAGTTTCCTAGGCTTAGCAGGATATTACTGCAGATTCATTAAAGACTTTAGTAAGCTAGGCTCACCATTGTTTGGCCTCTTAGTAAAAGATGTTGAGTTTAAATGGTCGGATGACTGCCAGAAGGATCTGAATGAGTTGAAGGATAAGTTGGTGTCTGCTCCAATTCTGAGAGGCCCAAACTGGGCCCTACCTTTCCACATCCACACTGATGCCTCGAACAAAGACATAGGGGCGGCCTTAGGAAAATTTGAATAAAAACTCCCATATGCTATATACTTTGCCAACAAAAACTTATCCAAGGCGGAAATGAATTATACGGTAACTGAGAAAGAGTTCCTGGTTGTGGTCCATTCCCTGAACAAGTTCCGACACTATATCACTGGCTATCAAACATTTGTACATACTGAACATGTTGCAATTAGATATTTAATGAATAAGCCTAATGCGAATCCTCGTATTATTAGATGGTTACTTTTTTTGTAGCAGTTTGATTTGACCATTGTTGACAAACCAGGTAAAGAAAATGTTGTTGCTGACTTTTTGTCTAGAATGAATTTGACTGCAGGTGAAGAAGAAACAGTGGATGACCAGATGCCAGATGAGCATCTGTTTGCTATCTCAGTACTCTCCCCATGGTTTGTTGATATAGCCAACTATCTGGTCTCCACACATTTCCCTCCGCACTTATCCTCAAAGGAGAAGAGCAGAATCGTGAGGAAAAGTGCCTCATTCACTTGGATCAGGGGCAACTTGTTCAAACTTGGCCCTGATCAGATCTTAAGGCGTTGTGTAAGGGAGGAGGAAGTCTTTGAAATCCTCTTAACTTGTCATGATGAGCCTTGTGGAGGACATTTTGCAGCCAAGAGGACTACCTTCAAAATTCTACAGGCAGGCTACTATTGGCCCACTCTTCATGAAGATGTCAGAAGATATATCAGCCAATGTGACCAATGCGAAAGGATGGGGAAACCAAACCCAAGGGATGAAATGCCTCTCCAACCTCAGGTGACTCTTGAGCCATTTGAGAAGTGGGTTATGGACTTTGTGGGCCCTATCAACCCTCCTTCAAGGCAAAGGTCTTACATCATTGTGTGCACAAATTATCTAACAAAGTGGGCAGAGACCAAAGCAATCAAAGCAGCAACAGAAGAAAAGGTGGCCGAGTTCTTAAGAGAAAACATTTTCTACAAATTTGGCTACCCAAGAGAGATAGTCACCGATCAAGGAAGCCAGTTCACCTCCAATTTGATTGAAGACCTCCTTGCTCATCACAAAATCAAGAATAGGACTTCCACCCCATATCATCCTCAAGAAAATGGAAAGTGGAAGTCACCAACAGAGCATTAGAGGGGATCTTGACTAAGGTGGTGAGTAGTAGCAGAAGGGATTGGGCATATTGCCTAGTTGAGGCCACTTGGGCCTACAACACCACTTGGAAGACCACAACCAGTTTCACACCCTATGAGCTGGTCTATGGGAAGAGAGCTTTGCTGTCAATCGAGTTTGAATACAACACATTGAGGATGGCAACTCAGCTGGACCTAGATCTCAGCCATGCTCAACAAGAAAGGTTAATGCAGCTGAATGGGTTAGAAGAACTTCGAATGCAGGCCCTCCTCTACTCAGAAGTGACTCAAATTTAGAGGAATGTGTGGCATGACCGGCACCTCAATGACAAACAATTCCAGCCGGGAGATTGGGCACTGCTGTACGATTCCAGACATAAGGATTTCAAAGGGAAGCTGAGAACGAGGTGGCTAGGACCATATGCAGTGGAAAAGTGTAATGACAATGGTTCCATCCTTATCCAGACTATTGATGAAGAAGCCATCCCCATGCTCATCAATGGGCATCGACTAAAGATCTACAGGAAACCTCTTTCGAGGCAAGAGTTCGTCAAAACTATGGAAAAATCAGTGCTGGTCATAGAGAAGGGTTCTACCTCTGTTTTGGGCACACCCTGAGCATCATTTTATATTAAAAAAAAAAAAATGCAATAAAAAAGATCCTTGGGTGAAAACTTTTCTGAGGGGCCCAAGGCAGATGGTAGGAGTGAAAACCTTATTGAGCCACTATTGCTGTCTCTTTGAAAAAGATTGGGAATAAAAAAGATCCTTGGGTGAAAACCTTTTTAAGGCGCCCAAGGCAGGTGGTAGGGGTGAAAACCTCATTGAGGTGCCCCTGCTATCTCTTAAAAGAAAAAAGAAGAGAAAAAATAAAAAAATAAAAAGAAAAGAGAAATAAAAAGAAAAAAAGAAAAAAGAAAACAAGTAGATCTCTGAAAGTGTTGCAGGTTGCAGGTATACAGTGCACCAAAGGAGGACTCTCAACTCGAAGACAAGGGTCCCTATCAAGCTACCAGATAGCCTCTCATTCCCACCCACCATGAACACTCATTTTTCCAAATTTTTGGCACAATCGAATCATGGTTCAACGTTCTACAGGAAGCTACAGGACTTTCTACAGGAAGTTCTGTATTTCTACAGGAAACTTCCTATAGAACATTTGGACGGGCCAGAAACAACTGCAGGGAAGGATTTGGAGCTTGAAGTCGGCTGAGGAGGCATGCAACCACCCTTTTCTTCCATCCTCCACTCACTTCACCTCTTTTCACCACCATCACTCCAATCTGAGCAAGCATACCTGCACATGCAACAAGAACTCTGTTTTTCAAATAAGAAAAATTGTATTTTTTTCAATCTCAAAAATAAGGTCTTTTGAGGCTCGAGCACTCACCTGTTTAGGTGACCTCAAGACCTTTCACCTATGCAATGTGACTTGAATTATGTCAGCATGCACCACAGGAGGAGAAACGGCTACAGGATGTCCTACAGGAATCCTGTAGCAGCTGATCCAGCTGGAGTACCTACCACGAAGACACCAGCAGCTCACAGAACCGGTGCATGCCATATTCACCACCAGAGGAATGGGTCTCCAAGACTCACTGCCAGCAGCAGCCAATGCAGGGAAGCTCCGGCACTTGAAGACGATGCAGCAGCACGCAAATCCAGCATCCCTCGTCTTGAAACCTAGAAAAAACCACGTCCACGGCCACACAGGTAAGTGCCTAACCTTATTTCGTCCAATTGCATAAGCTATACTCTGAATATGCACGACTGAGAGAATGGGCGGATTGAACAAGGCTAGTTTCCACCCAACTGGCCACCACAGCCAGTCAAGCGGCCTCGTAGGATCCGAACTGGATTGATTATGCCAAAGGGGTGGATAATTGGCACGTGGGAAGTGTCCAGTCGGGGAGAAGCGGAGGTATGACAAGAATGGCGGCGGAAAATGCAGAGGAAAGAATTCGGCGGTCAGGGGCACGCTGGGGAATGATTGCAATGGCGTCGGCTAATGGATCATCACGGACAGCTCACCCCCGCGCCATGAATTCCACAGCAATTCGAAATTGGTTGGTTGATACTTATGATGCACTGCAGTCATTTATGAACACAACTGTTTTCCAGCCGAATGTGCGTCCTCCTCCTCTGCAAGTGGTTAGCCTGAGTTTTCGGCCTATTCAAACATCCTGCTACCACTCAGACTGGTCCTGCGCTACCGTAACCTCCTCCAGAAGCCGAGAACAACTTCTACAGGAAGTTGCGCTACAGGAAACATGGGATCCGAAGCAGTGCGGACTATTCACGTTGAGGGTGGCGAATTTCGGTGAGGTAGGCAGAATTTAACCTCCCCATGCAAAAAAAAATAAAATTCCAAAGGTGGTGAATTCAACGTAGTGAAGGGGTAGAAAAATTTGAGTGCAATTCTGTCTGAAGTTTTTATATGTCGCTGCCGAAATCGTCTTAGTAATCTGCATGAGAAATTTCCTCCACACATGAATGAAAACTCCCTCCTGTAGAAAGTGATACATTGTCAAAACACTATTAAAATTGTAAATTTTATGCAGCTGTGTGTGTAAAACGGAGATGTAGCTCTGCGCTCCGTGTGAAAGAATTCCCGGAATTCTCCTTCTGTCTATGTGAGCAGGCAAATTCAGCGCAGGGTAATCGACCAAAGGTATCTTTTTTTTTACGCTCTGAGGAGGGAATCCACCCAGAATTCCCAATCTGCATGAAAACACGAGCAAACACAGAGTTTTACCATGCTGGGTGGGTTCATTAGGAAATAAACTTCAGACTCAAAGAAATTACGGGAAACCCCTGAGGGTGGACCTGTTTTCCCGTGCACAATGGATGTCATTTTGTGACAAGCTCCAAGGTTACGACGATGAAATTACGGAAGAATTCCTTCGGTCCCTAAAGCCGAAGTCAAAAACATTGGTCGTTGTCAATTTCAGAGGACTGGCCCTCAGACTCACCCCACAGCTCATTAGCAAGGTAACTGATCTTCCAATGGGAGTGCCTTGGGATAAGGAGGAGAGGAAGCTGGGTCAGAAGGTGTTGTGGTAAAAACACAACCCCCCATTATTGATGTGTTTACTTCAAATAATGGGGACCCTTTCTATAAAAATTTGGCTAAACACCCTTTTGGATTTTTATTTAGTTGATTGCCCTACGCTTTTGTTAATTTTTAGTTTTCTTTGGATTCTTGTTTTGATTGTTTTCTTAGAATCGATTTTTTACAAGCTTCCCATTGACGCTTGTTTCTCCTCATTTGGTCAACTGGTTTGAAAATGGCACTCCTTTGAAGTCTCATCATTTATCTAGCCTGGGTTAAAAATGTATAAAATGTACAATATTGCATTTTGTAAATAAATTAGTTCAATAAAGCATTCATTTTAAATATTAACCCGTAGCAAGTTTTTACTAACATTTTTTATTTTTTAGTCATGCAACCAAATTATTAATTATCAGGATTTTAAGAAATGCACTCCAATTTCCAAATCAAATCTTAATCTCAAAAATCTAAACATTCAAGTGGCTGCAGTTTATTTTGCATTTATTTTCCAAGTAGTTATCATTTAGAAACTTATGTTCATAAAAATAAAACAAAAAATGAAAATTTAAGTTTAAAATTAAATTTTAAATTAATTAAATTAATTAATATATTATATAATTTAATTTAGTTAAATTAAAATTAAAACAAAAAAAAAAAGAAAATATAAAAAAATAAATAAATAATTGCATCAGAAGTTCTATTCGCAACAAATTTTAAAGAACCCCGATAAGCCCATTAGTCACCCCCCGATGCGATATATCGCATCGGGATTTCGCATTGTATTAAATAAGTCTTCCTTATCACATCGGCACTTTATATAAATCAAGTTGCACACTCCTCCACAGGCCGATGCCGATTCTTCAATCATTAATAAGCGTTAGCGTAAGTTTTATTACACATGGACAAGCGTTAGCGTAAGTTTTATTACACGGGTTGGAAGTTTTGAAGTCTTGTTCGCAATACACACCATAACACCCATAACCCCGATGCGATATCGCATCGGGGAAGTTCACTTGATGCGTTTTAATGAACCCCGCCATTCTCCCAATTTCCGATGCGAAAACGAATAAAAACAAGTTTTTTTTTTTTTGAAAAAGTCGGTTGCTATGCATTGTATTGAAAAAAAAAGGGATTTCAAATCCACTGATACATAGGTTGTGCAGGCTGAAAGAGAGCAAAGGGTTTACAAAAAGTGGCTGCCCCTTTGTTTCTTAGCTTGCTTTGATTTCTATTTCTAAACACAGAACTACTATAAATTCTTACGAAGGATGACAACAAAAAGATGCATTTGAAATACATTTAGTCAATCATGATATGTTGAATCTGACGAGCAGTTGATTCCTCCGGATTCTCATCTTTGGCTTCTTGTTTGACGCTGGAGGAACTTGTGGCTGCCCCTTTGGTGAGCTTTTCCATCATGTATTGCAAAATGGAGATTGATTCTTCTGCGTGCCCGCAGCGATTTGTGAGTTGCCTGAATTGTTCTTCAAGAGAGGCCACCTTATGCATAAAGAGTTGGATTTCAGCTTTGTATTTTTCTGTGTTGATACGATCTTGCTCGAAGATCCTCCTGTTTTGTTCATCCAGACGCCTATCATGTTCCTCTAGTCTAGCATCCAATAAGCTTTGCTTTCTGTCCAGCAGTGACTGTTGGGCCCTAATTTCATCCATCTCTGCTTGTAGATCAGCACAGTGGAAGCAATCTTCGCTGCGCGCCATTGGGGAATGAATTTTACAGTTGGGAGAGTAGGTGGAAACAGTGTCAGAATAGGCGGGAGTGCTCAGAATGGGTATGTTATGACTATTTCTGAGACCGTTGCCAGAACATTGATTAATTCCCGTTAGCAGAGTTTCGGAGGTGGGTGAGAGATTGAATGAGACTTCGTACCCACAACAGCAGCTGGAGGGAGACGATGGGAGGAAAGGGCGATTAATAGAGGAGATTCTGAGACTAAGGGGAAGAAGGGAGAGCAGGCTGGAGGTGGCTCACTACCGGGAATCACAGAGAGAAGGGAGATAATGGAATCTGGGAGGACTGAGCGAGCTGGGGGCGGCCAAAAGATGGAGGACACTAAAAGAGGGACGAAGTCTTCAATAGCTGAACTGTAACGAATTTGGGCTGCCCTGTTTGCCCTGAGATTCACCACTACAGAAAACAGAGTGAAATAAAACAAAGAGAGATAAAACTAGTTAAAGGAAGGCGATACCAGAGAATGTTCCCCTCTTAGACTCACAGCTTCGTTCCTTCTGCTGCGATGGCTGAGAGCGCATTCTTCCCGTCGATAACGATACCCTGCTTCTTGCTGAATGCTGGTGCTGTCATTTATGGAGTGGTTTGAGTGTAAGGAAAGGATCCAGAAAAGGATCGGGGTCACGGGAAGAGTGTGGCTCTGACCCATATCTCTCAGAAAATCCTTAGTCGCTGCGCCTTCGTTCCTGATGCCAGCTCTGAAATGATGGAGATTGACTGTTTGACAGTAGTTTTCCTTCTTCGATGTCCTGATTCGACTGAATGGAGGGCATCTTTTTTCTGGCGGATGTCCTTTTTCTGAATGGATTATGCCCCTCGCACAATTGGAGATCATGCGAAAATGGGCAGGATATGGACTTTTTTGTGTCATGGAAGAGGATGGAATTCCTCTCTGTCCTTGTACCTTAGCACTCCTTCTTGTTTTCCAACAGCCTTGTTAGCACAATTATCTGCTTTCGTGTTTAAAGTACGTAGAATATGATAGAATTTGATTTCTTCAAAGTAAGTAAGGAGAAGTTTGATACGATCAACATGTTGCTGGAGGCTTCTGTTAGGAGAGCAGTGGTTGTAATTCATTAAGCGGATTATGATGGTTGAGTCTCCAAAGACTAAAGCTTTTCTAATGCCCAATTTTTTTAATTGAATTAGTCCTTGATAAAGGGCTAATGCCTCTGCAATATTGTTGGATTTCCTTCCCAGACTCCATTCATATTTGCAGATTTCATCGCCAAGCTCATTTGAGATCACTCCTCCCGCTCCTGCTTGTCCTGGATTAGTCTTTGAAGCTCCGTCGAAATGAAGAGTTGGACAGTGACTTTTCTGAATCCACATATTGTATTCTCTTGCTGGGAGTCTGATCTCCCAATCCTTCGCTTTGATTTGCTTCTGATTGTTAATTTTCTGGGTTTCTTGTGGATGTCCAGGTCTGTCTAGAATGTGCCTGAGAACTGATCTTTCCTCCACTGTGTAGTCTGCTGCTTGAATTTTCCCTTTGTATTTTGCTACTATTGTCTCTTGAGCCAATGTGTGGGCTTTATTGCATGTTATTCGAACATTGCTGTCCTTGTTTTGGAAGACCTTCTTATTTCTAGTGAGCCATATTTTCCAAAGGAGATTAAGTGGAATTATGGCCCAGATTCTTTTTACTATCTTGCTTTCAGTATCTTTCCAAGGACAATTTTTCCTCCATTCATGGATTGTTTCAGAAATGCTTTGATGTGGTTGCCAATTTATATTGCCCAAGGAAGACAGGTTGATCCAGCATCTCTTGGCAAAGGGGCAGTCTAGAAACAAATGTTGAATAGTTTCCTCAGCTGAGCAGCAGTTAGGGCATCTTGAAGGACCAATAATCCCTCTCTTCTTTAAGTTTTCAGCTGTGAGCACTTTTCCCTTTAGCAACAGCCAGTTGAAGAATTTAACTTTGGGAATAGCCTCTGAATTCCATATTATCCTCCAGTGATTCCATATGGGGTTCTGATAAGTGTCATTACAGATGTACTGATACCCCGATTTGATTGTATAGTTTGAGCCCGTGGGATCCCATCGGAATCCGTCTGCTGCTCCTTTTTTAATGGGAGCTCTGTTCTGAAGATTATTTTGGAGGACTTTGAGACTTGGTTCTAAGACTGGAGGAATGGCTGGGAATTCCCATCCAATCCATGCTCCAGCGTTAACATCCCACTTCGAAATTTGATCTAGATTCTGGATACCTTTACAATTGAGGTGATGGATGATGGGGATGGCTTCGTCAATTGAGTTTAAAGGAGGGAGTCCCATTATTTTGTCTGAAGCAAAATTGATGGAGTCCCCTCCTCTCGGAACCTTCGAAGAATTTTGAATGAGATGGGGGATAGCTTTCTTACAGAGCTGCCAAATTTTTGTAGCATCTCTAATGGGAATATCAGTTTCAAGAAGTCTTTGCCTTTTGTTGCTGAGGTATTTACATTCAAGGACCTGTTTCCACCAAGCTATGGGCTCATTGATTAGTCTCCAGGCTATTTTAATTCCAAAGGCCAGATTTAGGATTTTGGGGGATCTTATTCCCAATCCCCCTCTGTCCTGGGATTGAATTACACTTTTCCAGCTTACCAGATTAAATCTATTTTTCTCTTTTTTCCCTCCTTGCGATAAAAAATTCCAAATGGCAATTTCCAGTTTGTGATGAAAGGTAGCAGGAGCTTGATAAAGAGTAAAACGATAGAGAGGGAGTGAAGATATACCTGATTTAAGGAGAATTATTCTGCCTGCTGGATTGAGCCATTGCGTTCCCCATTGTTGGATCTTCCGCTTGACTTTATCAATTATTTCATTCCAAGTATCATCCTTTAATGGGCCCATACTCATTGGCATTCCAAGGTAGGTGAAGTGGTCCCATTTCACTTTGTGTGCGACTCCAAAGATGCTGGCTATGCTGTGAGCAGTTTGGGCGGAGATGTTCCAGCTATAGATGCAGCTTTTCTGATAATTGATCTCTCCCCCTGAGAACTCCATAAATTGATCAAGGAGAGTTTTGAAACGCCTTGCAATGGTAGTAGAAGCTCCCCCTATTAGAAGGGTGTCATCAGCGAATTGGGAGTGGTTGATGTTCTTGACTCCATTTCCGTATTTGATGCCAGAGGTGAGACCGACTCTTCTGTTGTAGTCTAGAGCTCTGCTGAAAGATTCAGCCATCAAAATGAAAAGATAAGGGGAGAGAGGGCATCCTTGCCTTAACCCTCTGGAGGATTGGAAGGCTTCACAAGGGCGCCCATTGATCAAGGGAGAAATCCAAGGGTCAGAGATGCAAGCTGCAATGGTGCTGATGAAGGTTGAATTGAATCCCATTTTCCTCAAAACAGCGAACAAGAAGGAATGTCTTACTCGGTCAAAGGAATTGGCTAAGTCGAGCTTGAGGACAAAACCTTTCTCTTGCCTTGTTATGCTCGAGTGAATGGCTTCTTGAACTAGAGTTATTGAATCATGGATTTGCCTATTAGATAGGAAACCTCCTTGATTTTCTAAGATAATAGAAGGGAGGAGGGGTTGAAGTCTGGAGGCTATGATTTTTGTGAAGATTTTATAAGAAGTGTTGCATAGTGAGATAGGGCGGAACCTGGAGAAGGTTGTGGGTCGGTTTTCCTTGTGGATGAGCGCAAGGAATGTAGAATTTGTGAAGCCCCCCATTTTCCTTTTTCTTTGGATTCCCCGCAGCATCTTTGCAAGATCTTTTTTAATTAAGTGCCAATAATCTCTATAGAAATTAATTGGAAAACCATCTGGGCCTAGAGACTTGTCCGGCTGTAAGGTCCAAATGGTTTTTCTGATTTCCTCCTCCGTGATTTCCTGATTTAGACTGTCATTCATCTCTTGCGAGATTCCTTTTGGGAGATGCTGTAGCAATTCTGAATAATCAGATTCTTCTTGATGTTCCGAAAGTAAGTTTTTGAAGTGAAGAGAGGCTGCTCTTTTAATGGTTTCTTGGTCATTATGCTGGCTGCCATTGCCATCTGTTATTGTAATTACATTATTCCTTATCTTCCTGACTGTAGCTTGCTTGTGGAAGTAGGCCGTGTTTTTGTCTCCTTCTTTTAGCCACAGTTGTCTCGATTTAATTCTCCATTTTATTTCCTCCTCTCTCTTAATGCGCATTAGCTGTCCTTGAGTTTCCCATTCCTCTTTTTTTAATTGATGAGTGAGCCCTTGTTGCTCTATTTGATTTTGAATCTTTTCCAAATCTTGCTGTAAATTTTTTTTAATTTTTTCAGGCTCTTTATAACTGACTTTGGCCCAATCTTTGAGAGCTTTCCTCGTGTTTTTTATTTTCATTTCCCAGAAATAGCTGGGAGAGCCTTCAATGTGTTGCTTCCAAGTTGCCTCTATAATGTCTGCCGCCTCAGCATTATTTCGCCAGAGGGGATTATACCTGAATGGCATCGGTCCTAATTGAGCATGGGAGTCTAGCGTGAGCATGACGGGAAAATGGTCCGAGACTGTAGAGTTGAGAACTTTGGTGTGACCTGCAGCAAAGGTGGACAGCAGGGAGATATTAACCAGAATTTTGTCTAGGCGTTCCATGATATTGCCTGGCCCCAACCTTCTGTTGTTCCAAGTATATTTTCGGTTTTTTGGGATGATATCCATTAATTCATCATCAGACATTATTCCCTCCAGCTGAATTCTAAAGGGGTCGTGTAGAAAGTTGCCCCCTCTTTTCTCATTTGCGTGGAGGACTAAGTTTAAGTCTCCAGCTAGAATAATATTTGGATTCTGTTCCTTGTTTATGTCTTCTTTCAATTCTTCCCAACATTGTTCCTTTTCTCTGTACTGATTGGGAATATAGACGTTGTAGATAATGAGATCACAACTCTCATCTTTGTGGACTATATTAATCTTTAACCAATTTTGATTGTGGAGGAATGACTTACAATCCCAGAGGTGGCTGTTCCACATGACTGTAATGCCTCCAGAAGCTCCTTTGGAGTCGTTGCTGATCCCTGAAAAAATTTTTGAGCATCTACAATTTTCTGCATTTCACTTTGACTTTGTTTGGTTTCTTGGAGTAAAATAATGTCAGGTCTTTCTGTTTGGAGAAGATCTCGTAGGGCAGCTAATTTGGAAGGGTGCCCCATACCCCTACTGTTCCATGACAGTAGCTTCATCATGGGGCATTTGTGCGGAGAGGTGCTCGCCTCTCATGGTCTTTTCCTGATGATTCTTTCTCTTGAGATCCTGTGATGAAGGAGTCCATTGGCGTTTGGATCCCAAGGGCTATATCCTTTTGTGTGC
>APFE030104228.1:0-17168 GCA_000404065.3 Pinus taeda | reverse complement strand
ACATTTCATATAGGAGTCGTTGGCAAATTCAACTCAGTTGTCTTAGGGTAAGCCTGCTATTCATGACTTACACTAGGTTTTTATTGCTTTTTGTGCTTCACATTATGTAAGTGATGTCTGCTTGATTTCAGTGAGTGCTTGCTGTTGTTTACATGCATACTATCTTTTACTAGCACCATTTCAGTTTTCGTTAACATCTCACTGCCATCGAATGCATGAAACTGTTTTCTCACGAATGTTCATTATTGCAATGACTCACATCACACACATGCATGCTTTCCCATTTTCTAAATCCTGCACTTGTTGTTTGCATGAATGACCATTCACTCTTGTTTACACTCATCTCATCATGAATTCACACTTGTCATGTTTTCAGTTGCCCATCGGCCAGACCGGGTTGCATTGGCCTGGACCATGCCTTGTCGGGCTAGCACTGTAGATTTCTGGAAGCAAAGGCTTTACCTTCCCTCCAGGCTTACATTGCGAAATTATTGGAGGTAGTGTCCTGTTGGCCCTAGAAATTAAACAATGCAGTTTGCTGGTTGCATGGCAGTGCTGACTAAGATTGCACATTACATAGTTTCAGTCCTCAGTAGGCTAGGCTAGACAGTGCATTGCATAGTTCCAACAGTCAGTCAGCCTCCTAACATCCCAGATTGTGCCTTGCATAGTTTTGGTAGTCAGTCTCCTGACATCCTAGTGGAAATTGCACAATAGACTTGCAAGCTAAAGAAGATCCACTTGTGATGAAAGAAACTTTGGAGACTCAGGCAATGAGGTGATGGCATGACATGGAGATTGTGCGAAGGTAGAGAATGGAACATAGAAGGAGTTGCATGTGTTGAAGCAACAACTCAAGGAAGAATAGGAGCTGCATAGATGAGAAAATGAGTTGCAGCAGGAATGGGTATAGTGAAGGACGCAACATGCACAAATGGATGAAATTGTGCCTGTACAAGTTATGGATCCATCCCAGCAGCTGGCACAGATCAGACAAGGTGAGAAGTGTTGTTGATTGCATGCAAGGGAATGCAACATCTTACATGTCCATGTGTGCAAGCATGCGATCCCACCCATTTGACACACTCACCAAGGCGAAGACAAGAATTCCGACTAGAGCTGAACATGTATTTTGACAAGTTGATGTGCATGGCCATCAGCACATTCTTGGGGAGCAACGTAGACGCTATGCCTCAACATGTTGTTGGTCTGGTCACACCACAATCATACTAGGACAACCATTTTCATGCTATTAGACGAGTTAGACATAGGACCCATATTAGTGCACCTGGATGCAACGAAGGCAAGAGTTCGCTTCAACAAGATGTCACCAGTGAGCACATGGACAACCAAGCTTGGCATCAGCTCATCACCTTCGACCATCACAAGGATTTCAAAGAGTTGGTCTCAGCACAACGGTCGGAGTGTCATTGATGTCTTGCATGGATTTCTCAAGCCTTTTTGTCTCACATGGGAACATGTGCATTGTAATGTAATGTCTTGTCAAGTGGAAGTTCAACTATCAATAGTTGAATGTAACAACCATAGAGTAGTTGAAGAGTCATGAAGATAGATGAATGGTCTCAAAGGGGAATGTGAAGGGTCCCCCCACCCTTTGCTATAAATAGTACTTCATAACTCATTATAAAGGATTTTGGTCAGCCAAGCTTCCATAGGAGTATCTTAGAGAAAGATTGGACAGTATTGTAATGTGCCTTGGCTTCTCCACTACGTAGATCTATTATATCTCTTTGGAGGAGTAGGCAGTTGTGGTTGTAATGTTCTGCTATTAGAACTAGTAGTTGGACATGGATGTATTGTATGAATGGAACCTACATTTCTTAATATAACAAAGCCAACATGTGTCATGCATATGTTGTATTGTATTCCAACTATCTTGTTCACTCTAAATGATATATGTATTTGTTTTCTTACACATGCATGTATGGACTATTTTGTATACGTATATATGAATCTTTCTAAAATGTGTTGTTGGTTTAACCATCACTTTGGATTTCTAGCTAACTTGCCTTCCATGTTGTGATACATCTTCGCCCGTGTGTTCCCTCCCAAGCCGCGTACTATTACAGGTTTCCAAGGGGTGCACTCACCCCAATTTCCGTGTGCTAGAACCTCTCATGTGCCTTCCTTGACTTACCGCAGCTGTCACACCCTTGCTACCAATGTGGACATCTTACTTGCCTCAGTGCAAAATTGTGGTAAAGGCATTACTGTGTGACCCACTGCTGGGACTCCTACACCAAATGGTTTGAGGTCTAATTGGGACTTCTTACCAGGGAAATCCCTTGACATGTTGGTGGGTCCCAACAATAATAAAGGAAAATAATTTGTTGAACAACAACAAAAATCAAAGAAGAAAAAATAGTAGTAGAATCATAAGCACTAACAATAAGGAGAACAATTAAAGAGTGTTAAACAATAGCAAAGGAAAACAAATCAACAACAGAAGAAGTGACAACAAAGTGTTGGTTATGGCAAAAATTCAAAAAACCATGGAAGCTACATGAGGGACCAAAAAATATCCTATGTGCCTCAAAGAAAATATCATCAAGGGTGAAATGCTTATAGGTATGAAATTTTGTTCAACAGTTATTGTTTTTCTTGCAAAAATTATGGGTATAAAGCCATAGTCATTGTATATGGAATGTAACAAAGAAAAGCATTATGGTTGGCAGAAACCCATGAATGCATAGGATGTCCAAGAAGGAGTTTGGTAACAGAAACATGAGAGCTTATTATTACCCAAGGAGTGGGTGTGAAAACAACACGAGAAGAAATAATGTAAATGTTGTGAGAAGCCAAAAATACTTTACCCCATTCCTAAGCCATGTTGCATGCTACAATTGTGGAAATTTTGGTCATAAGGCAGTGAGTTGTAGATATGAGAAGAAAAGGAATTCCTCTCATAAAATGCATGCAAAATAGATATCTCAATCATTGAAGATGATAATAAATATGAGAGAAGAGGATTATGAGTTTGTATTTATTGCTATGTGTGGAGACAACATGCTAAAAAGAGGATAAAGAAATCATAAGAAAAATAGGAACAATGATCCTCTTACCCCCGTGATGAACACCTCTATGAGTATTAGTTGCATTAATCTTAAATCTCAGGCAAAATAGAGAAGAAACAACCCAATTATTTCTCTCTTGCAAAAAATAAAAATGGTAGCAAGAAGATTTGGGTGAAGAAAAAGGAGATGAAGGAGAAGTGTCCTAACCCTATGGGTTCTGGGGGCCAGTGGTCCCCCGGCAGGGGTTTTGGGGGCAGCGCCCCCAAAGCTAATAACAGATGTAAAATTGCCTTGTAAAAGTATAGTAATTTCTAGTCAATTTGGTCATTCATTAGGCGGATGATCTAATTCTAGAACTTATGTTTAGTTTAGGGTTTTTTTCCCTAGAAGGCAACCCTCTCTTTGTACGAGGGCATTGTATTGAGGCTGAGTAACAGATGTGTATTCTCCGAGTGAGAAACAGAGAGGTGAGACTGTGAGAGAAAAAATAGGATATTACATCGGATCTGCTATAGGTTGTGTCTCTTCATTTTGCTGGATAATAGAAAGGAAGGACTGGATGTTCATGGTGGACGTAGCCTAAACCGGGTGAATCATGTATATCTATGTCTCTCTAGTTTTATGGGTTTTTGTGTTTATATTTCTGCAATATTCTATGTGATCCATTGCTCTATAATATATAATTCTCTAACACCTACTAGGACTGAGTGAAGTAAGGTTTGGAAGAAGAAGGAGGATAATCTACTCAAAGGGTGCATGTCCTCATTTTCTCATCATTGAAGAAGAGAATGGCCTCAAGTGAGGCTGAATAAGTGAGATGCAAGTAGCTAGAAGGAATAAAAAAGGATATGCATCTGACTGATTGGAGGTATGGTTGAGTCCCCCTACTGATTACAATGATAAATTTGTTTATTTCAAGTGTATCAACAATGTGGGAGTAGAAAGTGAAACCAATATGGTTTTAGGGAGATCACATGGCAACGATGTATGTTGTGTTGTAAGAAGATACATTGCAATAGAAGTGTGGAATGAAAAGAGGCACATTTTTACGTCAGCTACACTAGATTAGTCCCCAAGTGGAAGTGAGGAGGAAAATCCAAGAGATCATAAAGCATTGAATCAAGGGGAGTTTCTTTAGTCGTAGTACAAATCAACAATTTTTAGCCTCGAGAATAAATATCGTTGAGGAAATGAGATATTTCCATCTTGAGTGAAATACCCTTAATTCATTTAAGTTGTGAATTTTATCAAGCCTAGGAATCTTATGTTCATGAATATAATTGGTACATGTTGTGCATGGTCCTTAATTTTTAATTTGTATCGCTATATCAATTGGAGGTCTTTTGTTCATGTGGAGTAATCTTTCATGTAAATGGGTAATTCTTTCTTAGTAGGATTCATAAAAAAATTCCTGGTGCTTTGTCCAAATTGTATCAACTTGTTGGTGAAATTGGTATCATATAAGCAACAATTTGTGTTGTGGATAAATGATCTCAAGGGAAGAAGAGTTTGTGATTCTCAAGAGAAGTGAGAAAAACCATTGAAGGAGAAACAATAATTAACAAAAAACCCAAATTCATCATTATCAATGGTATTTTCAGTAGTAGCAATGCCATATGCATATTTAATTTGTATCAATTGTGTTTTAATTGGTACAAAATATGCATTGGTAAAGAGAGTTTTCAGTTAGTAGTAGTGATGTTTCAAGAATGTGAGGCTACAAGGAAGAGGTAGTATATGTTAAGGGGGAGCATATAGAATGTCCAATTCCTAAAGCATTAGTAGCTATAAAAGTATACAAGGACAAGTTTTGCTAATTTATTATTTTTCATGTGCCTTTTCCCATGATGATGTAGTTGAGTTTGATTAGCACACTTGAAGTGCCTCATTAAGGATATCTATTCTTGAGAAGATAATTACATAGAGAAAAATACACATTAGCAGCCAAACCCTCAGTCACTAATTGCAAGGGGGAGAAGATGTTGCTTGTAGCCCATTTCCATTAATGTTAAAGGGGTAGAGTAAGTTGTTGATGGCCAAAACACGGAAGAGAAATATGTTAGTGGCTCATACAAGGATAATTTTGCAAGTAGCGTGAGGATTGGCCATCAATGAGGATAAATTATGAGGTGTTTCCATCAATGCCAAAGGGGGATATTGTTGCATAGTTGGAATTTTCTGGATATCTCATGGCATCCAGTGTGTTGGAATTAATGTCAACAAAGCTAGCATTGATTTCAACTAGGCTAGTAGTGATGGAAACCTAGTCAACATTGATGTGCATGGTGTGTGTTAAGCTCAGGCAGAGTCCCATGGTTTTTGTATGATTTGGTAGAGAACCATCATAGTATTAGGATATGTGGAGAAGCTATAAAATATTAGAGCTATAATGGTTTTTTGGTTTAGTATTTGAAGGAATTTATGCCTTGAGATTTTATCACAAAGGGTCCTAAAAGTGGCATAGTTGGACAATGCTCAAAAAGAGCTCTCCAATGATATATTGAAGTCCAAAAATGGGCTCCTAGATTGCGAGTTATTTCCAGTCAAAGGTAGGTACCTCAAAAGTCAAATGGGTTGAGTTAAAGGTGGCACCCAAGGGTCAAAGTGGAGACCAAGTTTGGTAGCCGAACATAGTTGTAAGAGTAGGTAGTGAATTTTCTAAAGGAGAGCCAGGAAAACATTAACTAATAACACTACAATAGGAAGCATTTTTATTGGCCTAGAGGCAGACCCATTGCTTATCTCATCTCAGTGGAAGTTTACCCTAGATGGTTCAATGTGAGCTCATAAGGGAGTACCCAAAATGGCTACAACCTGGGCTGATGATAGTTTGGAATGACTACCTCGAAAGAAACATAATGCACATTGAAGCTGAGGGCTCGAGATGGTAAATGGCATGTTAATGTGCCAAAAACATAGAAATGGAGCGTAGTGTAGTGTAAAATCTTGAATTTGGTGGTTTTTCCTTCGAAAATTTAACAAAGGAATTGGTTAAAAAACTCAAAGCCCAAGACCATTTTCTCTCTCCTCTCTAACAGGAATGTGGAAACATTTTCTAGGCATGAGATGATGTTGCCATGATTTCGATATAAAGGAAATGTGGTGTGCATATTTCATTTTTTGGGCACCCTAGTGGGCCAAATCTGAATGACATGTGTCACCAATCAAATGGCACCATTTAGCATTGGTTACATCAACATGACGACAGTCCCGAAGGGCCTTCCCAAAAGGAAAATCCTGGAAGATGATCCTATAAGGAAAATCCCAAAAGGTTCATCCCAAAGGAAGAAAAGAGTCATGCGAGGAGTTTTGGCTAGGATAATTGGCCTGGGAGATGGATACTCGATTCCAAAAGGTAAATCCTAGAAGGAAAATCACTGCAGGAAAATACTAGAAGGTTTACCATGGATAATGAGCCCGAGAGACATAGAATTAGACTCAGTAGGTTCACCCAAAAGGAAAAGAAACATTTGTTAGGAGTATTGGCCAAGATAACGGAGCCGAGAGATGAAATTGTTGGCTGATAAATAACAATTCTGCCAAATGATTGAAGGCATATCTAGGTCATGGTTTTGTGAAGGTCTCGCGTGCTATTGTGACTAAGGGCCTTTTTGGCCAAATAAAATGAAAAATCATTTTGGGCTAAGGGCTTTGTGCATGCAGATATGAATAGGTTGGAAGCTAGATGTACAATTTAGTGTCAAGGGAAACTACAAGGATTGCTTAATCAAGGACTGCGATTACAAATTGAATTTAAGAGCCTGATTAATATGAGAGAAATAACCCCTAAATGAATGGATATTTGACCATAGCTTAGAGAAGCCATGTCTGAAGTACAATCTGGCAAAGGCATAGTGGGAAATTAATAAGCATGTAATTACTTGCTAGAGTAAACAATTTGACTGAGAATTAATTATTAGCATGGATAAATTCTTAGGTGCCCATTCTTAGAATTAATTTTGTTGTAGAGGCCAAACATAAAAATGGGAAGGCATGTTAGAGTATGCTATCAAGTAGAGTGGATGACAAAATGATGGCTAACAGAGATAGAAATATTCCCTTTGTAGTGGAGGGAAAAAATGAAGGATTGTAATTGTGTAGTTGGGGGATGTAGTATCATTGTGAGTTGAGAAGAGAGCTCAGTGTGACTATTTTTGCTGCTCTAAGAGGTAGAGAGTTCATATGCAAAAGAGAAAGGTCAAGGGTTCCTGAGAACTAGTCAAGGTAGAGAGCTACAAAGTGTTTATTATCTCAGGGATGGCAGTAGAAGAACTGAATGTTGTTGTAATGTGGACTAAGTGTTGTGTGGGTTGAGTAAAGTGAATTATACTAAGAAAAACATAGGTTCAAATGCAGAGGAGAACATAGGGCCAAGTGAATGATAGCAGAGCTGAAAATATGTAGATAGGATACCATTTATAGTGAGTATTAGTTTCCTTGATGAGTGTGGGTTGGGGCCTACATCTCAGGGAGTTGGTGCTTCCATCTACTGGGTGTTTAAGGAGAGCTTGGAGGTTGTGGCTCATACAAGTGGGTGCTTACATAAACCCATGAATTTAGTTCTTCACAAAAAGTTAATCAGGTATCTATAGAAGGAGGGGCATTAGTGTTTGTTGCTAGTGGGTTCTAACAAACAATCTAAATGAGTTGGTGTTTCCTGTGAGTGGTCGATCACAAAGACTTTTGATGCAAACAAAGTAGGATCTTTCATTTTACATCATAATGAAAACCAAGCTTTGGTGTTGATGGTTTACATGAATGGTTTCGAAGCTTAAATGAAAATATAAATTTGTATAAAATATCAAATTAATACTAATTTTCCAACCCCCCCTATCCGTATTAAAAACAATTTCCAACATAGTTGAAATAAGTTGAAGGGAATTATTTGGTAGATAATATTTCTCTAAAATCACTACGCCAACTTTAGAAGCTAGCTTAATATATAAATAAATTTTGCAAAAGATCCTCCTAAATCTTTGTGGACACAATACTACACAAACATGTCTTTCAAATATTGATAGATATGGTGAGGCCAAAAAATATGGTATTAGGAGAATATTCAAATGAGGCTACATCCCATAGGTTTTGTGGTTGTTAATGGAATATAGTGTATACTTATTCATGATTATCAAATGTATTCCCACCTCTTAACTTTCATTAAATACTGTAAATTTTGACATAGTTGGAAACAAATTGTTTATCTATTGTAAATATTCTATTTTATGTGGAACCATATGCAATATTGGATTCGTCATGTAGGACAACTTTAGAATTGAAGAAAGATAAAGGGAAAGAAATTTTACTTGAAGAAAATATCATCTCATGGTCTTTAGATAGCTCTTAGAAAGGAGAAATATCTCTAGTTGTGCTTCTAAAATGTCTTAATGAGCGACTAGTTTTAAGAAGTAGTGGTTAGTTGGAGAAAATTATGGATATTCTCAATGTGATTGTTAGGAATGTTGAACTCAAGGATAAATCACAATCTTCATATGGATACTATGTCTTGAATAATGGGAATAAGTTTGATTTGGAAGCAAAGCTATTACTGAAATGGTGTCTAATGTGGCTTTAAATACTAAAAGGCATAAATGTTATGCAACTAGACTTGAAAAAGAGATGCACAAGAGTGATGAGGAAAATAAAACAAATGGTGTTTCTGAGGCCTCTTTATCTAGTGTCAATAAGGCTACAAATATACAAGAAATTTTATCACTTGTTTGTAAGCCATAGTTACAAAACACATGTAAATATATAACAAAAGAGGGATTTTCAAATAAATGTACTCACTTGCAGAATGTTTTTTAAAGAATATGGCAAGTATGACATTTGTTTATAAATGATCATGTGGTATAGAGTGTGCTAATATGTGAATTCATGTTGTTTAATTCAACCATGCAGGTTGTTGGCAGTCCAAACCACATGTGTCCTGAACTTCTTGCAGATATCCCTTATGGCATGAAATCAGATATCGTTTATGGTATCAAATAAGATATTAGAGTGCCTCAGATTTTATTGATATAGGGACTAATGTTATAAGTGATCAAGTGGTATGGAGTGTGCTTGTATGTCTTTTATCAGATAAACTTCCCAAGTGCAAATCTTTGGTTTCTTTTTTCACATTCCATTAACTATGTTCTCCACAGTTATTGGAGAATGGGATACATGACATCTTTGTGCAAATTTGTAGTTTCCTTTTTCTCATTCCACTAACTATGTTCTCCACCATTATTGGAAAATAAAATACATAACATCTCTTTTTAACTGATATGAGGATTAGCATGGTTGACTGCATTGACCTTGCAGACTCTACATTCATACAAGAAGGTGGGACATATATAGGAAATTTCATTAAATGTTGAGCAAACATTGTGTTCTCTTCTCCACCCACTACTCGTATGTTGCTCTGAAAGTCGACGTGTATGGGAACGAGTGTGGTAGTATCATTGTTGCCTGTATATACCCAACTAATGATATTTACTAGATACAATTTTCCTTTCCACGGTATAGTTGTCACATATAGGTTGTATAGACACTTTGGAAGAAGTGACCACTTTTAAGAGTTTACGTCTAAGGACAACAACACTATCAACTGACCTCTGAATATTATTTTAAGAATCCCATAAGAAAACTTGTTGTGGAGTTCTCCAGCAATAGTGGAAGTATCCAAAGCCAAGAAAGACCTATCAGGGTTCTGTTCTGAATTTAGTATGTTGATAAAAGATTCACCAAGGGGGCGTCTATCAAGAAACCAACCACATCCCACCATGGATGAAACCATGCATGTGAAGAGGGTGAAATCCAACTCTAACTGTGACGCCAATGCCTCACCTTCAGATCCTTCCTTGGATCCCATATTGGATTTCTTCAGAGGACAATTTGTAGCACAATGGCCCACCTCATGACAACAAAAGCATCAAACTTTTGATTTGTCAAAATTCTTCCCACCATAGGAAGAACTAAATTTGGGACGAGAATCCTTCTCCTTCCATTTCTTTTCCTTACTCGTTAAGTCATAGTTTTCTTCATCCTCCCTAGATGAAGAACCATCTCTAGTGCTTCTCCTTATCTCCTCCTGCATCAGATTCGACAAAAGTCGTTCCCAATCTGGCAGTTTCTCTCTTCCATTAGCTGCTGCCGACTTGGGGACTTCTTGATCAGTGAAGTCCTTTAGACCGTTATCCTCTAATATTGCTTCCATGTGATCCTTCCAGGATATAAAATTCTAGCTTCCGTCAAGGGCATACACGAGTCTTAAACCGTTGAATGCCATTGGTGAAATTGAAATGTGATAAGAACTCTGTTTCTATATTTAGGAACCTCAAACTTCGATCTTCTCCCTTCTTGTATATTATTCTTTGCTTTGATCACCTTTGCTCTGATACCATATAGAAACTCCCACTGTAGATCAACAGATTATGCAATGTACTAAAGCAAAATACAATATCTACTTCTACAACAATCTTTGCAGAAGCTTAATCGAATATGAGCAAGATCAAATAGAACACATATAACTGAGAATGAGAAATCAATCACACATGAAAAAATAAGAATGACCCAGGGAAAGCCTCAGCCTAAAACACCAATCTTTGCATTATCATACAAGTGGAAATATGTTCAGTATTACAAAAAGAATCAGCTCACAAGCTATCCTGCTCTCTCTGCAATCCAACTGCTACTCATAATCAGTCAAAGGCTTCTCACAAACCTTCTCCTCTGCCCTCCAAGCTTCCTATTTCCTTGCATAGTTTTCCTTATGGTCTAGTGCTACCACCTGTGTGAATTGGCCTCTTCACACACTCACTAACGTCTGATCTAACTGCGCAATCCTGAAGGAGATAATTCCTTTTGCATGGATGAGTTTCCTATATAGGAAAAACTTTCCAACTAGTAGTACACTGTCCCTTCCTCCGATCTCAACTGGGTCTCTAACTGAACTGACATGCACGAGTTATTTATGAGGGAGTATTCAATTATCTGGAGAGCAACAATTACATGCATGCAAGCATTAAGTAACTAAACTCACAATTAATTCCACAAATTGTTGGAACTAATCTAACTGGACTTAACTCAGATAACTGAGCTAACTAATTACAACTCAAAGTACAACTCATCCTGATCTCCTTTAATCAAGGGATAACTTCCTCAATCAATGGAGAAATTGTTGCATGTCCTCACATAGACTTCATGTTTGATTTTCTACAACTAATTAACTCAAGATGAATTAATTAATTATATTTCAAACAACTTTTGAGACTAAATTCGAATTTTCATTCTCCATTGTAATTCATGGACTAATTAAAATTGGAATCCATCCCGAAATGCTATTGATAGCAACACTATTTTTAGAATTTCCATTTTTTCATTCCTTGTTGCTATATCCAACACTGGTACATGAACTGCTATTTATAGCAATGCTACTTTTAGCATTTCTTTTTCCCATTTTCAACATGAAAGATCTTACTAATAGTACGGTTTCATAAATCTCATAAATATATTTCCAACAATATTTCCTACTTAGAAAAACTCCTCCCAGATGAGAAGATATGGCTATTTGAAGTTTCAATATTAAATTAACTGACCAAACATTAGGGCAAAGAGCCAAAAATTTAATATCTTAATGAGTGGGAATGTTTCGAGTATATCCACCATTGACAAAGAAAATCAATGGCCCTAGGCATGTGAAGTTGCACAGTGTTTAATAATGTTAAATGATGTGAATGTTTTAGGTTAACCAATGCCACTTCTAAAAGTATAACAATTGGATGATGGTGAAGTTGCAATATGTTTAATCAATCTTGTTGGACCTACTGGATGACGAAACATGGAACTATCCTGTTTGATGATGACATGGACTTGTTGATGATAAAAATATGGTATGGTTACATAGTCAACATGACAAATAAGAAAGCTAATTTAGAAAGATAATGTAGCACCATCAAGGGATGCCACAAGGCAGTGAAAATGGTGGTTTTGCAATGATAAAAATCTTAAAAATAGGTGACACATCGAAAGCCTCATGGATTGCCATTAAGCATTATGAAATCATCTTGAAATCATCTTATGGATGACCAATGACCCTTTATCCCAGGTCATATGGGCATGGTCACATGGAAGGAGGGCATAATATTAGTCTAAGTGACTTCCACCCCTAGGCACATAGTTGAATTTGAACGGTCTTATGGGAATAGGTATGCATCATTTTTAGATATATGGGGATTGATTCATGGTCAACCATGGTTATACAGAGATGATTTTTTGTTGGATATCAAGCAGTAGGACCACCATATGACTATAAATAGCCATATGATCATGAGATAAAGGTATGAAAATGTAATGATATGTTTTCTTATTCTGTGCCAAGGAACTTTGTAGTATTTTTGCTTCATATTCAATTAGATTGGTTTGATAGAAAGAAAATTCTAGAATCCTAATGGAGGAAAAGTTCAAAACCATTACAGAGTACTAGTTCTAGTTATGCATGGGTTGTGGTTAGAATTTGAAGTTGTGGACTAGTGGTTTACCACCAAGTTATTGTTCTAGTTTGCTTAAAACATGACAATATTGATTTCAAGTCTAGCGAAGGTCAAAATATATAAGTGGAGCATATATTCTTGAGTGAGGTTCAACTATGTCCGACTAAGATGTTTATCGTGTAAATTTGTTCATTATGTCCAAGGAAAACCCTTGCTATTTAAATGGAGGCTATAACAATGTTTGTCTAGTACAACTTAGTATCATGATATCTATCTTGCTATATATAGAGAAAACCTGATTATAAGAGCTAGCCTCATTATTGTGGTAAGTCTAGTCAAGATTGGAATTTGAAAAATATTTTATTTTTCGAGACATGATGGTAGATTAATGGTTTCTGATTATTTATAACACCTTTTTGTTTAAATCATATATGTTGGTTGATTAAATCTTGTTTAGTAACATGGATATGAGAAATTCTTATAGTGCTTGGTAGGAACTCGTACAAATTACTTATCTTAGGCATTAGTGATGGTTCTAGTATGGCACACATGTCAACCACATATATGATCCTTGTAGTGTCATGCTGATTTGATAAGATCGAAGGGTTTGTATTGGTTTCGGCATACTGAGTGGAAAATAAGGATTGGCCCCTGCTAGTTTTATGCACAATGACTTAGAGGTGTTTGTGTGTCTTGAGGTTCATTGAATGTTAAAAAATGTAGGTTGAGTTACATTGGATGTGGACCAGCCACATCACCAAATTCCCCTGCCTTTTACATAGGCTTGAGAAAAAAATTAGATTGAAACCCTAACATTGTAAAACTATTTGGACAACGAAATTGGTAGCATATATGTGTGGTATATTGGTGGCCGTAGATTCAGCAAGTTCAGTTATATTTTATTTTTTATATATTATTCCATTTTGTTGCATGTTTAATAATTACTAGTGCCATTGTTAGAATCCAAGAGAGCACCCATAAAATAATGTTATGTAGAATGTTTGAGTTATTATAAAGTTTTATATCGTTAATTTGGATTTCTCAGGTCGATATTGGCCCAAATTCATTTTAGAATAAGTTGGAAGATCAAGGATCATAGATGAATGCAACGAGAAGGGTATGATTCTTTTTGACACTTATTTGACAATCAAGATCTCTTGTATTTGATTATAAGATCTTTGATCATGTTGAAGGAATTATGAATACAAGTAGGAAATAGGTTCCAAACATGGGTTTAAATGAAGAAATTTAAGATGTATTTGAAACAAAGTATGACAAGTAGTTTGGGAGCAAGAAAAAATGATTGATATGAATTTTGTGGCAACATAATAGCTAGAAGTTTTTTTTGTAGATTATATATTATGATATTCCTTATAACTCAGTGATATATGATGATGGTGGATCCAATTTGAAAATGATATGAAATAGAGGTCCATTAGTAGGTTGAAGAAGGAAGTTGGAGCCTCAATAAGATTAGAACCTAGAGCAAGTTAGAACCTACTCATTTTCAAAGTTGAAGCCTAAAATAGATTAGACCCTGGAGAAGGTTGGAGCCTACTCATCATCAAGGTTGAGTCCTCAATTAGTTTGCATCCTATAATGACCATATCATTTTATCTTTTGAGGTTGGTGTTTCAATTAGGTTGTAGCCTACCACAAGAGGAAACTTGGATATCTTGGGGGTAGTTTCCTCAAGTAGGTTTGATCTTGCAAATTAATGTAAATGAATTGAAGATACAGATTCATGGTTTTCTTCCATATGGGTTTCCACATAAGAAAATATGTCTCCTTGTGATGTGATGGTTTCTTGATCTGTTGATTTCTTCTTTTTATTTTTCTTATATGATAATGCACTATTTTAGTTGATGTTATAATTTTTATGGTCCATTTATATATGATTTGTATAATTAAGAAAGGTTGGGAAATTGTAAAATTGACCTCACATAGATTCGCTCCCCCCGATCTCAATGTCACATTTGGGCCAACAATAGTCTCTTCGCAAATGAACATTATCTTAGAGGTAGAGAAAAAAATATGGTATACGATGTCCAACAAGAAATATACCCACAGGCTATTGAGAGTGTTGGTCTATCATTACATGGAAAGCTAGGTTCCTTAGTTCTTAATGGTATAGATGTTGCTGCACATTTGGAATTATCTAGATGGATGGTGGTATCAACTATGTTGGAATTGATGTCAACTAGGCTAGAAATGATGGAAATTGGGCCAACATTGATTTGCATGATTCATTTTAAGCTCAGGAGGAATCCCATGGTTGCTAGAGGTTTTGGTAGACAACCATCATAGTATCAAGATATCTAGAGAAGCTATAGAATCATATAGGTATGATGGTTTCTTGGTCTAGGATTTGAAGTGATTTTTGTGCTAAAATTTTATCTCAAATTCTCCTAAAAGTGGCATAGTTGGATATTGCTCAGAAAGAGCTTTCCAACAGTATATTGCAGTCCATATATGGCCTTCTAGATTAGGAGTTATTGATAGTCAAATGCAGGTACCTCAAAATTCAAATGGGCTAAGTTAAAGGTGGTGAAGGGTCAAAGAGGAGATCAATTTTAGAAATAGAAAAAAGTTGGAAGAGTAGGTAGTGGAGCTGCTAAAGGATTCCAAGTGAACATTGCATAGAAATACTACAACAAAAACCATTATTATTGGCCCATAGGCAGACCCATTACACAACTCATCTTGAATAAAGTTTACCTTGGATGGTTAATGGTTTCTATTATAACTCACACTACAAAAAGCTTTATTTTTCTCCACCCTTAATCATTTGACTTAAGAGCTAATTTATACAAGATATCCCCAACATAAAACTTCAACATAGGCCCAAGAAGCTATGAAAATTTGTTAGATTCCTTAGGGCTCGCCAATCCTTAATGACTTGGATCTTGGTTGGGTCCACATGCACCCCATATTCATCCAATATTAGGGGGATTTATAGGTAAAAAATGTGCCTAAAAGTAATTTATTAACACAATTAACTTTAAGAGATCTTATTATGATGATGTCATCCCCAGGGGTAAATATTTTGGAGGGAAGAGAAGAAAACTATTTTTTAATTGTATTTTCAACTTATATCCTTAAAGGATTATTCAAATGTCAAGTGTAGATACCCATTAGATGTAAAATTTAATTTCACATCCAATGAGTATCCACTTTGCATATTTATAAGAAGGCCCACATTGAAAAAATTTGAAGATACATTAAAAAATGTGTTAAAGAAGTTTCTTTAAAGAATTAAAAAAAAAATTATGTGGGTCTTCGCAGAAGTATGCAGAGTGGGTAATCGTTGGGTGTGGAATTTAATTATGGATCCAACTGGTGTATACACTTGACATTTGAGTAACCCTATAAGGAGATAATTCAAAAATACAATAAAAAAGTAGTTTATGTTTTTTCTTTAAAAATTCATAATATTTATTTTATTATTTTAACTTTTATTTTTATTATTTTCCTGTGGAAGCTCATTTTCAACCTCAAAATTCAACCAATGAATGTATCCCAGATTATGTATATGATGTATCATAAAATATACACATTTTCATTAGATGCAAGAGTATTCTTAATGATATGTTGTAGATGCGGAAAAGAAGGGAATTGCAAGAAATATTTCAGATACAAATTTGCTAAGGGAAGGTGTTTGATGATATTCCTATAGAAGTGAAAACCTCCTCAATCGAAGGAGTAAATGTGTACTTGTAATCTTCAAGTACACATGTAGATCAAAGTTGTTTGACTCAAGGGCATCCTGTCATATGACTTCTCATAGGGAATCATTTTGTGAGTATGAAACATATGATGGTGGTGATGTTTTCCTATGGGATCAAATGAGAACTAGAATTATAGGAGGAGGAAACTTTAATTTTAAACCCATGGTTGGAAGGATTAGAACTCTCCATAGTGTTTTACTTTTAGAGTTATGAGAACTTAAATACATGAGAACCATTCATTCAAGGAAGGAAGCAATATTGTTATAGAGATTTTGTTCAAGTATTCGACTGACACAAAAGGATGTAAGGATATATTGTGATAGTTAGAGTGAAATCATTTAAGAGAACAAATCAACTTATCATTCTAAGACAAAGCTTATTAATGTTTAGTATCACTTTATGAGAGATAATTGAAGAAAATGTGATACTAGAAAGGTGAACACTTTAAAGAGTAAAGTAGATTCATTAAAAAAGCATGTAAGCCATTACATATTTCTTATATTATTAAGAATCTTTTTGCAATAATTAATTGTACATGGTTAAGACTTACATTGAGTTATCATTATACATATAGTATTATTAACTCTAGTTAGCTCATCAATCCTATTACATCGATAAGGGGATCCCACCATTCCATATCCATTTTAAAAGAATTATCCTCGGTGCTTATACGTATGATGTACATCCCTAAGTCAAAGTCTCATGTACAAGTGTTTTTGTTAGTGATGATAACTATGTAGACCATGACATGTGTTTATAATGGGGTCATCCATAAGGTAGGGTCTCATGTATAGGCACTAACTTCAACATTGAGGAGATAGTAGATGAAGAGGTGTCTCCATAAGCTCAAGTAGCATAAATGGGTGCACATGATGTGTCTCATTAATGACACATGAAACCAATGAATGGATAGGTCTTGGGCTTGAGATGCT
>APFE030104217.1:0-21556 GCA_000404065.3 Pinus taeda | reverse complement strand
ATTAAAATGTTGTATTGATGTGTTGCTTTAGATGAAAGAGACTTGTAAAAAAAATTCATCTCAAGAAATCTAATTATTTTTAACAATTAATAGATATATAGCTAACATGGATCTATATTAATTTTATGAAATTTTTGAATAAAATTAAGTAAATATACATTAATGAAAGTAAACATAAATAAAGGTAAATTAGAAGAATTAGGCACTTTAACAAAAAAAAGGAAAAAACACATAGGAATAAATAAACTTAAAATAATGATACAAATTATAGAATGACGGGAGGGTGAAATAATTACATTAAAATAAAATGAAAAAATAAGAATTAAAAAGATTTTAAAAAATAAGAATTGTAATACCTAGTAAAAACTTGTAAATATTTAATTAATGTTAGTAACTTTTGGTTATGGGATTTATAAAATAAGATATGTATACATATTTATAAATGTTTTATAATGTATTAAATTTAAGTAATATGTGCAACTACACATAGAAATAACTTAAAAAGCCATGTTGAGAAAGCTCACATTTCAATTGGTTGGAGATAGTTATAGGTGGGTATTTACCCACCCAAACTACACTTTGAACTCTCTCAAACTTGAACTCTCTCAAACGAGGAGCATCCTTTTCCTTGTGACTTGGTCGTTCAACAAAAATGTAAAGGAAGAATAGTAGATAAGTATTGTTGGACCTATTTTCTTCTTCAATAGTGGAAATTTAAGATGGAATGATTATGTGAAACTATTCATGATGTGAGAAACCTCTATATTGAAACTAGATGGAAATGGCTAACTTGTGTGTGGAAAAGTATTAGTCTAAACATATGTTGGTCGGTCTTGAAATATTCCAGTTAACATCTGATTTTGTTTCAGTATGGAACCGCGCTTTGTTCCTGTCAGAAACGCATATATAAAAAAATTATATTTAAGAGAGCATAGTTCCATGGCATATTAAATCATCGTTAACATCATTGTACAATAATCAAACCATAAAATGTAATTGTCGGATTTCATACATAGTTCTATAATTACAAGGAATATTGGAATATCCAATAATTTCTGGTCCTACACCATGTTGTAAGGTTTCGTTAATTCTATTGATATATGTTTAAATGCCCAGTAGATCAACCATGTGATGTGGCAAAAACTGTAAACTATACAACCTCCAAGTCTATTGGATATACAGTCTTGTTTAATGCGCATTAATCTCCTTGGGTTGTTGGCTACCCTAGAATCCTGTAGCTGGAGCGTTCGAGGTGTCTACCCATTGGCCCTTCGAACCTTGGTACTAGAGATCCATCAACGACCCTATTCATCCTCCAGATCAGACGGTGAACGCGTAAAATTGCCAGGTTGAGCTCCTCTAGGGATTAGTAGTGGCCATATTGTTTGTTTCTTTGTTGTAGAGGTCCTGGTGTCAGTCCATTGTTGAACTGCACCTCAGGTAGGAGCTTCCACGTTGCCTTTGCTTTTCACCTCACCGAGCTTTCCTCATACCAAGTATTATTTACAATGGAATACTTACTAGTGCATTCGTGTTTGTAGGTTGCTCCATGAGGCAGTGTTTCCTTTAGGTTATTGAGGATGGCCTTCGACTCATGTGGAGATAACGTTCTTGTCTTTTGAATAAATCATGGGTGACTCTGTTCATCCCTTTGTGTTGATACACTCTCAACTTTCCCTGTCTTCTTGACAATTTTAACCAGGAATTCCCGAAGTTTCTCACGAGATTTGGTAAGGTTTGCAGCTGTCAGGATGCTAGAGCTCTGCCTTCCAGACCCTGAAGTCTTCGGGCATGAATTTAGCAGGTGTGCTATGGGTAATGGGATCAATCTCAAGGGTTTCTCCATTTGTCTAAAGAGTTATGTTTTACCCGGTCATGTGTAAACTGAGCTGTAATTCATTTGTCAAGGGGGTTACTACTTACCGAACAGTCTTTGTATGTTGTTGTCGACGTCTTAAACTAGTGTAATTTTTTGTTTATGATTTCAAGCATTAGGTTTCATGCGACCTTAAGAACCTGTGTTAAATATCTATCTGGTAGATTAGATACACCATGAAGTATGTGAAGATGGTTTAGCTCTGCTGACGGTCCTTTGATTGCGGAACTTCGTGTTTTGAATAACTGGTGTATATGTTTATGCTTCACTGTGTTTTTATAATTCTGAAGAATGGCTTCAATGTTTTATATATTTAATTTGAAACTACGCTTGGTTAAGATTTAGGTAATATTAAGACTTTCAAATGAGTTTAGCATTTTGACATGATGTTCCACAAAAGATGAACCCCTGAGGATTTTCCTTCTAATGCGACATGTATATTTTATTGTGTGTTACCATTTCTGTTTGGGTTTAATATTTCCATGTCATAGACTTGGATTTCTATAGGCTAATTCCTTGTTTCGACTCTACATGCAATTTCCAGTTAAGGTTGATCATTCCTTTCAATTCTTTCAAGTTGAGAAATCTGTTTTCGATTGTTATTTTACTTATATGGTCTTCACTATTTTCCTAGGCTTTAATACTCAGTACATTTATGAAGGTCTTTTGTTTATACTTTAGTCTACGTACAAGATTTGACGAATTCCTTACTTGTCCATTGAATTTGTGATTCTTTGCGTTACAACAGAAGTAATATCTTGTACTAGTTTTAGTTTTATAATATGTACTTTTCCCTGTACATAAGAATCACGGGTTCTTGATTGAATCACGGGTTCTTGATTTCACTTTTCTCAGTGTGTAACCCTTAATCATTAACAGAAATTACTACCTAATTTCTTTTTTACAAAGGACATGCAGTTCCTCTATCTGACTAAGTAATTTCTTAAATGTTCTCTCTAATTAATTCAAGAGTGTACTTATGTGTCTGTCACTAAATACTCCTGCTATTGGTGAATTTGCAGACTTGTTCTTCTTGTTTAACCTCCCAACCCTGAGACTTGCTACTCTAGCCTCATTATCTAGCTTGAGTCTAGCTTGAGTCTTCCCCCTAGCAATCCTTCAACATGATTTCTCCTTAAGACTTATAATCTATAAGCAACTATTTTATCCCAACCACAATTAGCTCCTTCCATCTATCTGTCTTTACAGCACAATTCCTTCTTTTCTCGTTATCTTTCCTCTTTTATGATCTCAAATAACTCTCTCCTCCCTTCTTTGAGAATAAATATCCCAAGAAGCATTTAAGGTTAGGTGACTACCTTTCTTAACTACCTATCCTATGCCAAACTGCCCTTATTTTACATTTCATTTTCTTTATTTTACATTTCACTTTCCATGTAACTTTAATCAAAATAATTACTGTTATCATTCTAGCATTTTACTTTCCATGTAATTTTAATAAAAAACAATCACTGTCATCATTCTCACATTTTACTTTCCAAGTAATTTTAATAAAAAATAATTAACTATATAAACACAATAGTACTTCAATAGTACTTCATTTTGTTCAAACACAGTAATGGATAGATATTTATATTCATAGGGGATATCACAGTTACTCGTCCATGTAAATCAAATTTATAGCCCTGGATTAGTCTCCAAGTTCCCAAAATGTAACAAGGGTAAGGATTTTTCGGAAAATAATAATAGAAAACTATGTATGTGAAGTAGAATAAAAAATATATAAATATAGAAATCACTTTGCAAAGTTGTAACAATATGAGTTTATTCCCTCTTCATTGAGATGGGTTAAATAAATTTAACTAGACTTGAAATGAGATTTTACAAGTTGTGTGACACAGTATTAAATACAGAAGAAAGAAAAGAACCTTCTAGTTTAACTCCACTTTGGGTTGGTCTAAGGCCAAGCTTGGTTACAAACATTCTTAGAAAGTCTCTCAACCCTAAGAAGGGATGAATTAATCAATAGGTCACAACCATAAACAAAGAGGAATTAAGAATTTTTTTATCATCATTGAAATAATATACAGACTTCAAGAGACGAAAAGAGGATTTCTCCCTCTAAACCATAATTTAAGAAAATCATATTATAAATGATTAATATATAGCATATATATAAGCTTATACATCTGAGAGAATTCAAGAGAATTCAAACAAAACTTCGTCCTCTAAATTTTATCTAAGATAGAGTAAAAGTAAACATGAAACATAATAAAATAATAAAATTTATCCAACTCACATAGAAGCTACAATTGTTTTTCCACACAAAATATACAACTGTAAAAACATGGAACTTGAAAGGAATCATAAGCTCGAGGAGACTCTGTACCCTAACATAAAAGAAAGAAAGAAATGGAAATTTCCTAGAATATAATCTAGAAGTGGCATAAATCAAGTTATAGTATAAACCCCTTATGTTGTTGTTTTACTCTAAATATTCCTAAAGATAACACACATAAATAATTGGATATAGGGTATCATTTTTATAACCTCATAAACTCTTAAAGGAGTGTCTCAAAGAAAGGAATGAAATCCTAAAACAACACAAAAGTAATGAGCTTGTGCAGCTCGAATACAAAAGTTAAATATAAGTCAGGTAAACCTCACCTCTCTAGGATTACATCTTCCAAAAAAAACCAATATACATTTATTTATGTTTTAACTGTAAAGGGAAAATTATGAGTTAGATCATGGGTTGTATAAAGACAAATAGAATAGGAATAATTGAAGGGAGGAGTAAGAGAAGTACACATGTTAATAAAAACTTCAACCTTCTCTCCAATGCGCATGTGTCCCTAGAGTTGTTTCCCATTTAGAGTCAAAAGAGAGGATTTTAACACACCAAGAAAAAGAGTGTCTAATGAGCTTGTGGAGCTGGAATACAAAAGTTAAATATAAGTCAGGTAAACCTGGTCTAATGTAAGACCTGACCTCTCTAGGATTACATCTTCTAAAAAACCAATATACATTTATTTATGTCTTAACTGTAAAGGGAGAATTACGAGTTAGATCATGGGTTGTATAAAGACAAATAGAATAGGAATAATTGAAGGGAGGAGTAAGAGAAGTACATATGTTAATAAAAACTTCAACCTTCTCTCCAAGGCGCATGTGTCCCTAGAGTTGTTTCCCATTTAGAGTCAAAAGAGAGGATTTTAACACAGCAAGAAAAAGAGCATCTGGAATTTGATAATCCTAAGACTGTGGATGACCCAATACACACAAAAATAAATATTTTACCAACAAATGAAATAGAAATGGGATGGTGGAAAAGGATTGACAGATATAAAAGGGTTTAACACACAAATAAAAAGAGCGTCTCGAATTTGATAATCCTAAGACTGTGGATGACCCAATACACACAAAAATAATTTTTTTACCAACAAATGAAATAGAAATGGGATGGTGGAAAAGGATTGACAGATATAAAAGGGAGAAACATCTTCAAAATATTAAAGGAGTAAAGGCTAGAAACTCCAAAAGCTCATATAAAAATGCACATAATAAAAACTCAGCAAGGGGTCAAAAAAAATATAAGCCACATAATAAATTAAAAATGACTTTGTAGTCTAATAAACCTAAATTTGATGAGTATACTAGACCCCGTTGTAGTGTGTTGTAGTGCTGGGGATGTGCAGAGCCCCACTATATTAAAAATTCCCCCCACTAATGAAGCGAAAAAAAATTAGCACACATCCAAGAAGTTCATACAATAGGGGACATATCAACGTGACACTGGAATATCATCAAGCAGAGTTTCAAGTGTCTATGGTGGAATTTGAAGGTCAAGTTTTTAACAAAGATGTGTCTATTTTAATGGACCTTAGAACTAGTTTAAGTTATATAAGTGATAAGGTACTTGAAATATATCAATTACAAACATAGAAACTTAAGAACCCATGGTTATTGATGTTACCCATGCGAGCCAATAGGAGAATAATGGGTAAAGTGAAGAATTACTAAGTTATTTTGGAAGACTAACCAATAATAGCATATTTAAATGTATTTTTGCTAGGGTCATACTACATTTTAATTGGCATGGATAGGCTTGAAAAACGATGGTCTCTAGTAAACTTCAAAACAAAAACTACGAGTTTCTTTAATGAAGAAGGGCTTAGACAAGAAATTCAAGGAATTAGAAGTCCCCTGAAATTAAGACCAATTGCAGCTTCTCAATAAGAAATATGCATCTAGAAAGGGTGTTATATTTATGTTTTACAATTGAGATGCAATAAATTCCAAGGAAAATAGTGCCACTTTAGAAAATTGACCTATTGTATAAGAATTTGTTGATATATTTCAAGAAGATATTTTGGGATGGCTCCCTAAATAGGATATCCACTTTACTATTGAACTAATTATGGGAGTTTTTATGATTTCCAAAGAACCTTATTACATGAGAATTGGAAAGATAATTGAGTGAAAATGTAGTTAGAGAAGTTGTTAGACAAGAAGAAATATCCACTAAAGTGTGTCACCTTGGGGAGTCCCTATACATTTTGTTAGAAAAAATGAAAGTACCTTACTATGTTGCATCAATTATAGACAGCTAAAAAAACTAACAGTTAATGGAAAGAACCTACTACCCTGGATATATGATATGTTCAAACAAGTAAAGGGCTTTACTCTGTTTTCAAAAATTGACTTAAGGTATGAATATCATCAGATTCGGACTAAGAAGGAAGACATATGCAAAACTTCCTTTAGAACTCGCTAAGGGAACTGTGAGTTTTTCATCTTTCCTTTTGGGCTTACTAATGCCGAAATAATGTTCATGTGTCTTATGAATAACATTTTTCAACAATACCTTGATAAATTTGTATTGATATTTCTTTATGATATCCTTATCTATTCTAGAAATATGGAAGAACATAAAGACATCATGGAGGAAGTCAGTCCTTGGTTGGGTGGACGTTCCCAATTCCCAAGTGTCTCTTTGTGAGTGGTTCTAGTTTACTTATTTAGATTAAAATATTTCTTTAATTTGGCTTTGGATGGTGGTATGTATTTGAGCCAATATCCTATGATTGTTAGTCATAAATTAGAGAAATTCATGGTTCTAAATTGATGATGTTGTGTAGTATAAACGCAAAGCATTAAGCCCCAGATATGAACAATTATTCTAGTTATGATGAAAAAATAGATAGAGATATATATTAAGTTGAATAATTACATCACTAGGAATAATAGTTACTTTTGTATCATGCTAGATAGGGCAGGTTCAAATTCATAGTAGTTATGATGATCTCTTATTAGGAAAATATTTTCTATGGATAATATAGATATTTTCATCTCAGATGCATTTAATTTTTTATTAGAAAAATGATGAAAATTACCACTATCAATAATTTTTGTGAATTGAGGTTGCATGTGTAAATAGATAGGCATGTTATTAGAAATATACAATCGGTTATCTTTCTAGACTAGTTACCAATCTACTCTCCCATATATGCATGCCTCACTTGGTTCTTATTAACAATTTAAGATTTATAAATTAGTGGCTTTACTTAGATTTCAAGATTGATAGGATGCATAAATTTTGAGGACGACAACATAAATTATGTTAAAGAAAAAGTGGATGGAATTTGGTAAATAATATGATTCTATGGTAAGAGATAAGGTTGGTAAAATTTACAAGAGGAAGGTAGCAGGAACAATTTAATTTAATTTCTAGATTTCATTATGAACTTAGAGTTTATAACGCACAATGCATTTGGCCACTACCAATAAGCGAAATGCGAGGTGGAACGGTAAAGCTTGCTAGGTTCAAACCCTCGGGAGATTGAAAAATGTTCCCGCCGAATATTTGAGGATGCACCCGAAAATACTTATTAGACATAGTTGAGTATTTTGGAATTCAACTTCATAATATTTTGGTAACTGATAGAATATGTCCAAGAGAAGATGTCATCACCAGGAAAAGTGTTTAGCAAGAATTCTGAAGGAATACCTAGCTAGTCAATTTTAGGGGATAATAGAGTTGAGTAAAGTAATTACACAACACCCAACAAGTGTTAAGAGAAGAATATGAGATCACATCAACAATCACTATCTTGAGAAACTTAAAAATAATCACAAGTATTTTCGTATCTACTATTATGGAAATTAATTTAGTTGATTACACATTCGAAAGAAGTTAAGTATAGTAAAAGAATTTCACATGCACAAGATAATACGAATCAGCTTGTAACTATGATTATTGAAGTAAACATTGTAAATCATACCAGAGAGTAGATTTGTTATTCAAATCTAGTTTCTATAAACTAGCAATAGGTTTTATTGTGCATGCACTAGAAAAATATAATCCTTGCAATAAAATCATAAATAAATTATGTAGATCTACTTGTAACTAAAACCATATAACAATCTCAGTAGCATATTAATAGAGATATGATTCAAAACAAGACTCCAAGGACAATTACATATCAGTGGTAAAGCCATGGAATAATTTCTCTCTAACCATTCAAATCTTATACTTTACATAAGTGGCATCACCACAAATGTAATTGTAATCCTGTATTGGAACATCAGGAGATGAACGAAAGGATGATTTCTTAAATTTAAACCAGTACAACATTCATACTGAAAGCATAGAAGAAACATTAAATAATTTCTTAAATTAACAATTTTGTGGTATTATTCTAGCTTCTGGTAAGACGATAGAATTACAAAAGGTATCGGTTAAAAAAACATCTTAATAGCCCCTGATTTTCAAACTTGATTTGTAGTGAGTGAAAAATAAGAAGACAACTCGCTCGAATATAAGTTTAATACATAATAGCAATTACAATGCATTTCATATATTAAAATCATTCGTTAAAGGAAAAACAAAATAATGTATAAGTTTGGGACACAATGATGGGCTTGAGGGCACAACATTCGGGGCCATTGAACAAAGTAAGAATCTAAGAAGAGAGGAAATCTTGTGGCTTGAAACTGGAAGCAACTAGGAGAGCTTAAGGAGGACTTATGGAGTCATTCCCATATCTAGGGTTAAGAGAATTTCCATGAAGTTAAAAAATAGGTAGGGTAGCCTACCTTAGATGGAAAGGCACCTATTAGCATTCGTTGGAGCTCAGGGAAACAAGTTTTGTAAGCAAGGAAGACTGTAAACATACCTGTGATGGGAAGCCATATGGAATTAATAAATATAAATTAGGAAGTAACATTAAACATAAAATAGAGAACAATAATCTGTTCAGAACAATGATAAGAGAAAGAGAATTACATTACATGTATATGTGCCTTCGAACAAGGGGTTCCAGTTCCTACACTAAATTGAAATGCAAGTTAAATACGAACAAGAAGGATCAAATGAAGAAACAAATTGTTCCAAGCTAAAGTCGAAAATACTAACAGGGTAGACTAGAATCAAAATTTATCCTGAGTAAGGCCAAGTACCGTGAGAAAATTCACCAAATTTCCCCTACGTCGTACCTCTATCATAACATGTTTCTTCCATCCTAGATCTGTGTGTACGATAATGTTAAGAATCAAACACATTCCACATATCAAGTGAAAACAATAAAGGAAATGTAGGGTTAACCAACAAGAGAAGCTAGTTGTGGCGCTGTTATGAGAAATAAATTCACAATAAAATTAACCCCATACCTGTAAATGTTTTCCATGTAAAAATTTACACCACCATGAAAGGAATTCGATCCAAAAATATCACCCAGTAACCTGGGTAGTCATTGAAAAAAATGACACCGTGCGAATGGTGAAGTAGGGGATTTAAAGCTAGAGAATAAAACCAGAAAAAATAGAAGAGGTAAGGTGATCCTGTATGGAATGAACATTCCAAATAGGGTAGCTGCAATGACTTAGGGCTATCCTGCTTCAACTTCAACTTCCTTAGGAATCAAGCCCTGAAGCTCTGAAAATAATAATAATCCCACACCATAGGGCATGGTAGAAGCAAAACCGTGTTAGCAAAATGGTGATTAGAGAATTAGTCTTAGCGTTAATATGTTGGTTCCCACCTTTGATCCTCAATCATATATTGTAATCATTAGACACACCACACATGTTATTAAAGCCATCACGTGAAAACTAATAAGTGGAAGAATAGGAATGGGGCAATACATGTAAGAGCCTTTAATATTATGATAACACTATCAATTTGTCTACCTACTTGCACATCAAGGTATTGATTCGAGAGCGAGAATCAAGGTTAACGATACAGCCTGGCGCATAAAGCACAGTGGTTATAACCTTACTAGACCATGTTCGTCTAGGGTAAGAATGTATAAAGGATTGAATGAGGATCCATCATAAGTTCCAACGTAACAAACACACCTTAATACCATATCTTGTGAATACAAAAAGGATTATGTTTGTAACAAAGGGAAAACCAATGTAAACATGTGTGCTTATAAATATATAGGTAAATCTGATAGAATACCTAATGAGGACAAATAAGATGAAGAAAATTAGTACCTAGCATATCATGGTAAGCAAAGACTTCACCAAGGTTCCCAAACATAGGTAAAGTCTATCAAAAATATTGTACTTAAATATGCAAGTATATTGAGACCTTTAATAAAGTAAGAAAGGAAAGAACCCTAAGTACAATATCTTTAAGGGGAATATGTGAGAAGTGGGATTTATTAATGGATGGATATAGCAGGAGAACTTATTAAATGTATGATCTATGTTATATTTTCCTCAATATCACCCTACATATAATAAATATAAGTTGGTTACCAACACGGTGAATAATTTACCGCAAGAGGTGATGATAGTACAAAAGGAAAAAATAAATCTAAGAACTAGGGAGACATGACAACTGGTATCATGAAAACTGGTATCAGATCATAGGTTCAATATTGGAACCTAACTCAAACCCATGATGATAAAACATAAATTATTAATAACTATTGTCGAGTTGGTACATCTTAGTGGTAAAGGCACAGAATCATCTCTTTCTAACCATTCACATATTGTAGTTAAGATAAATGAAATTCACCACAAATAGAATTGTAAGCCCCTATTGGTACATCATGAGATGAATGAAAGGATCAATTCGAAAATTTAATTGAGTAAAACATTCATACTAAAATCAGAGTAGAAATAGTAAATATTTTCTTAAGTTACAAATTATGAGGTATTATTCCAACTTCAAGTAAGATGACAGAATTATAAAGGGTATCATGAAAAATGTGTCTTAATATCCCCTAGTGTTCAAACTTCATTTGTGGTGAGGAAAAAATAACAAGATGACTCGTTGGAATGTAATTTTAGTATAGAATAGAAATCAGAGTGTGTGTCATATATTACAATAATTCGTAAGAGGAAAAACCAAATAATTCCCAATTTTAGGATGGAATGTTCAGATCCATGGCATGACATTCAGGGCTATTGAAAAAAGTGTGCATCTAAGAATAGAAGCAATGTTACGGTACAAAACCAGAAGTAGCCAAGAGAGCTTAGGGAGGATTTTTGAAGTTTTTTCCCTACGTAGGGTGATACCATTTCCATGAAGTTAAAACTTAGGTAGGGAAACCAACGTGTAGATGGAAAGACACCTATTAGCATTCGTAAAAGTTGAGAAAAACTGGTTTTTTAAGCAAGGAAGACTGTATGTGTACCTATGATTGGAATCCATCTGGAAACAATATATATCAAATAGTAAATAACATTAAACAAAAAATAGAGAAAAAATCTCTATTCTGAACAATGATAAGAAAGAGAGAATCACATTACTTGTATATGTGTCTTGGATCAAGCGGGTTTTAATTCTTGCACTAAACATAAATACAAGGTAAATAAGAAAAAAGGAGGAACGAATGAAGAAACAAATTATTCTAGGCTGAAGTATGAAAATACTAAGAGGGTAGACCATAATCAAAATTTAACCTGACTAGGGCCAGGTACCATGAGAAAATTCACCATAATTATCCACTGTTGTCATAGCATGTTCATTCCATACTGCATCTATGTGTACGATAACATTAAGAATGAAAACCTTTCCCAACATCAAGTGAAACCAATAAAGGAAACAAAGATTTAACCAACAAGAGAAACTTTCTGTGGAACTGTTATGAGAAATAAATTACAATAAGATTAACCCCATACCTGTAAATGTTATCCATGTAGAAATTTATGCCACCATGAAAAGAATATTAGCCAAAAAATATTGCCCAATAACCTAGGTAGTTGTTGAAGAGGAATGGTAGTGTGCAAATAGTGAAGTAGGGGATTCAATGATAGATAGGAAAAAATGGAGAAAAGAGAATAGGAAAGGTGATCATGTATGGAATCAACATCCAAAATAGGGTTGCCACAATGCCTTAAGGCCATCCTGCACAAGGAGAGGGGAGTAAGGGTTTGACCTCCTTAGGAATCAAGCCCTGCAGTTCTAAAAAAAATAAACCCACAATCCGCGGTGCGGCAACAAAAAAACCCTGTTAGCAAAATAGAGATTAGATTATTAGAGTTAGGGTTAATATGTTAGTTCCCACTGTAGGTCCTAAATTGGATTATGATAACCATTAGATCCACCACAAGTGTTGCTAAAACCATCACATGAAAACTAATAGGTAGAAGAATCAGAATGGGGCATACATGTAAGAGCCTTTAATACTATGGCAACCCCATCAGTCCATCTACCCACTTGCAAATTAAAGTAGTCATGCTAGAGTGAGAATGTAGGTTAACCAAACAATATGGTGCATAAAACAAAGTGGATATAACGTTACCAGACCATGTTTGTTAAAGGTAGAGATGTATAAATAGTTGAATGAGGATCCATTGTAAGTTCCAAGGTAACACACACACCCTAATACCATATAATATATAAAAAAAGGGGTATTCATGAAACAAATGGGAAATCCAATGTATATGTGTAAGCTTATAGCTATATACGTACATCCGATAGAATACCTAATGAGGAAAAATAACAGGAAGAAGATTAATACCTAGTATATCATGCTAAGCAAAGACTTCACCAAGTTTCCAAAAGATAGGTAAAGTCCACCAAAGAATATCGTAGTAGATATGCAAGTATATTGAGACCTTTAATAAACTGAGCAACGGGCCAACCATACATACAAGATGATAAAGGGGAATATGTGAGAAGTGGGATGTGTTAATGGATGGATATAGAGGGGGAACTTATTTAACTCGTGATCTATGTTATATTTTCCTCAAGATCACCCTACATACAATAAACATAAGTTGGTGACCAACACAGTGAATAATTTACCACAAGAGTTGATGATAGTACAAAAAGGTTAATTTTTTTTTTTTTGAAGAACTAGGGAGACATGACAAGTGGTATCAGAACATACTTCCAATACTAGAACCTAGGCGAACTTGTGAGAGTAAAATAGAAATTATTAATAGCTATTCCATATTTGTTCGAAAAAAGAGAAGATTATTCATGAGATACTTAAATCAAAATCAATATGGACCATCTCTGACATATAATTGTTCCCCTTGATAGATCACACATGCCACTCAACTATACATGACACTCAAAACAAGCAGAGGTATGTTTAATTTCAAGGAGGGAAGTAAATAAGCTAGTTATGAGGGAAATACAATGGAAATATTTTTTATCAAAGTTTAAACTAAAATAATCCATTGAATATGTCCATTGTCTAACCCTTGCACTAGTAATGGGCTATGGCATAGGTAACTAAGTTATAAGGGATAGTATTGGAAATTAGCTATTTTTTTATATCAATAGTTTCAAGAAGACTCAAAGCTTGAAACTTTTAGGAAGTTTGAAATGATATATGTCAAATTAATTGAATTGAATTACCACTACAAAAAAAGGCATACATGCTAGATTTAGAAGGAAGTTGAATCAAACATATGTCAATATTGTACATATAAGAATTTGTTGTCATATATAAAACCTAAAACATATACCATTCTTTATTTTTAATTCAATTAAGATTGGGTCTGATCTAACAATAACAATCTAATAGTTATGTGGATAAGGGGCAATTTGTATCATAGTGGAACAATCAATGGAATTTCCAAGGAAAGTGGGTGTTGTTGTTGTCAAAATATACATTGTTAGAGGTTGGATTTAAAATGACCAACAACATATGTGCCACTCTAATCCTATTAACACCTATTGTCTTGTGTAATGTTGCAAGGATCAACTAAGGTAGGTGATGACGGGCATGGAGAGGTCGATAAAATCACTCAAATCGTTGACCTTAGCAGTACAAGAATCATCCTTAACAAAGAGAAAATAAAATAAGAACTCGAACTAAAAAGTTTAAAGTATCAAATATTTATATGAACTTGTTAAAATATGAAGTATGTGTATCAACATAAATAGAAAATGGATTCAAAATACTTAAGAACCATCAACAACATATATCAACATACATAGAAAATGGATTCGTAACAATTAAGGACTATTTGCTAATAATTAAAGAATGCCAAAAATATAGAGTCAATGGCATAAGAACCATGTTGCCTATAAGGAGTGGTTCAATGGAAAGTATTTGGAGCCTATAAACGTCAATTGAGATATTAATAGGAATGTAATTAGGAAAGTAAGTCAGAGGAGGGATTAAAAGGGGGATACAAGAAACATTAAATACAAATTCCTCCAATTTGAGTATGGTCACATGCTTCAAAGACTCAGTTTTAATATTTTGTAACCATGGAGAGACTTTTGAACTCTCGCATCAACAATATGATTTAGATTGAGCATATAAGTAGAAAAGAATATTAAAATAAGGGAATCAAGAGTAAGGGCATAATACCACCACAAATAAGATGATAAAATATCACCTGATTGAATTACCAATATTCTATAATCTAGAGTTAATCCTATGTACACGATAACAAATTATTACCAAACATCCTTTTTTAAATAAATAAATAAATTAATATAATATATATATCGATATTATATATAATATATATATATATATATACGAAAATGGACCATTACATTGAAGAGGGGTCATGGTACATATATGTAAATAATCACATATTACTAAGAATTGCAGTAATATTGACAAAAAGGGGTTTTGGTAAACTTAATGGATGTTTTTAAGATTGGATATTAGTAATCTTATTAAAAAAAAAAATTGATGGAAAAATAGTGTTCTAGCTCATAAGTTAGAAACTCAAAGAAACAAGTGAATACAAGCTCAATTATCATGAAGAACATGAATCTTGTGAAGTAGAGAATATGTCAAGTTGGTAGAATTCATATCGAGATATCAACATTTAAATAGCCTATGTATTGTGAATCTTATATGATTGAGAGCTAAAATGCCAAAGATATTTGTAGTGGAATGGTTTGAAAACTTATAAAAAATATTGGGAAGAAAGTGAAAATTTCTACAAGAAAATCAATGAATTAATTGGTCATCTCCTCAATTCAAAAGGATAGATAGAATTTCCCAACAGATGAGCTTTATAAATTTCAATATCTAGATATTAATTATCATGCAAAAGTTAATTTGGAAAATATTATATAAGAAACCAAAGAGAAGCATGATGAGAATTAACTTGATTAAGGTCATGAGTAAGGGATCCGACTCACAATGGTGTAGAAACCATGTGGTGGATGACCTATACTTACAATTGCAAGACATCTATGTAATGAATGGGAAGATACCAAAATAATTTTAAAACTCATCACCTCCTCGCAAAAGATAATAAAATCTAAAATAGTAGGAATGATAACAATGGGACAATCTCAAGGTTTCATTTCGAAGCAGACAAGGATGAATGAAGAAAAAGAATAGGGGGTTTGTACCATGCAAAAAACACTATGCTGAAAAAAAAAATGATGGTCAAAAAACCTCGGGTAAGGGTGAAAAATAAAGAATGGGCCTTGTGGAGTCCACATATAGGTTATTTTAATCATAACTCAACAGATAGTAAGTGCATGAGTGATAAAATTTTACCTAAATTATAATTGGCTACCAACAGGTCCATGCTAATTGTTATTTTGCTATGACCAATGTGCTAGGAAAAATGAAATTATTTATAATTAAGTTTTAAATGAGCATGGCTTTGGGTATTGAAATAATGAATACAATAATGTTGTTAGCCTCATTTTTATGCGTGTGAATAGATGATACAAAATGTAGGTGGAAGTTAAAAAAGAGACATCCAATGTGCACGCTGAAAAAAGAGCAAGGAATGAAGGTAAAAGTGAGGGGGAACTTAGGTTATGTAGTCATTCTAAATGAAAAAGGAGAAGATGATGGGGAGAAAAATGGACAATGCAATATAGGATGTAGTTTCCTTTGGGATGGGAGAAGATGGAAGTTCCCTAACCATCCTTGGGATTTCGTAAAATACTAAAACGGGCCAAAATCCCCCAAATTGGCACTGTAGCATGCAAATCAATATTTCTTTTCTTCCCATTATAATTTCAAAATTGCAAAGATTTAAAATATATCGTACTTACCAAAACAAGTACAAAATAAAATCCATCTAATTGTTTGGGAAGGTAACATTAAGGGATATCTTTTTGCAAAAGTTGTGGTATCTTACCCCAAAAAGGAGGGCCCGACTCCAGAATTAGGAGGTTGTTTAGGATAAAACAAAAGGAAATGATGCTTATGAGTAGGAAGATGACAAGTGGAAATGTCCTCCAGAAAGACTTTACCTCTGTGAAGGATACATAGGCACTAAAGAACTTATCCAACTATGCTTCCTACGAAAAAAAACTAGATAGAAAACACCGACGATGGTGTTAATAAAAGGGGAGGAGAATGTAACATCCGTTCGTTGTAGAAAAAACACTCTGATTAGATGGAGTTGGTTTAGATAGAATGAGAGAAAAGACAAAGAGGAATATTACATTAATTATTTTAATGATTTTTGTTAATAAATAAATATATGAGATATATGTAATTGGAAATGAGACACCTCAAAATGAGATTCTTGCTGAAATAAATTAAAGATAAATCTCATTAATAAATGATATTTTATATTTATTTCATGATAAGTAATCTAGAATAAAATTCTAGATAATCTTAATTAATGGGAGAGAAATTTTAATTAAATTGCTTAGCTGGGAAAAACATGCTAAGCTTAGAAAACCCTAAAAGCACCAATGGAGAGAAACTTGGGATTTTATGGAAAATACTAGGAAAGTGGATAAAAAGGTTCACAAAAGTGGGACACCATTAAAAGAAACCTTATCATGAAAGATGGGAATTAAATACCCATTCAATAGATCCACAAGAGGTGGTTGAATCCTAAGAAAGTATTCTCATCTCAGGGGTGAATTGGAGGAAGTCAGTTCTTGGTTGGATAGAGGTGGTCAATTCCCAAGTGTCTCTTTATCATCAACTATGAGTTATTTAGCTTATGAGTAATTGACTAATTTTGTATTTTAGTTTTTAGGTTTATGAGTAATTTATACTAATTTAAGTATGTGAATAAACAATTTCTCATTTAATACATAATTTTGATGTAAATATTTATTAGTTATTTATAATTTAAATAATTTCTCATTTTATAAATACTTTTTTAACCATTATTACAAATCTTAACTGATTTCATTAAAATTAATATAAATCTTAAGGCCATTGTAAAAATTAAATAAATGAATAATTAATCAATTGGTATATATATATTATTTTTTTTGCAAAAAATTTGACTATGAAATGGTCCAACTCTTTTCATGAGTATAAAAATTAATAAATGTGAGTTTGTTAAAAATAAACACATAATAATAACCTTAGACAAAAAGATGGAATAATAATAGCATGTTATCATTAAAATAGTTATGTAATTAATAATGTTCTTTAAAGCAAAGTATATCAAAATTATTTGCAAAACACAACAGTGGCATTTGGCAACAATAACAATAGGGAATTCCATCATAAAATGCATTAAACACGAGTTGCATTGGCTTTTAAAAATCAGTTTGAAAAAGTGGATGATGTATAAATTAAATAACTACACTTATATTCCATGTGCCTCATAAAAGGTATATATGGTTTCATATTCCCTTGAGAAATTCATTAATATTGAGGAAATGGAGTTAAATTCTTCGCTTACATAACAATGTATATGTAATTGGAATATATCTTTCTCATCAAATACCATATGCTATATGATGGTAATCAGTTTCATTTCTTTCATTCATTGTACTTGGGCTGTATGAGTTAATTACTCTGTAATATTTCAACGTGTAATATTTCAACGTCGATAAGGATTTATTACTTTATTCTTGAGAACACTACTTGAATTGAATGGAAAAAGGGATTATTTGTTTCTTATCGTTAAATTAAATACCTTGGTTTATAATTACATCCACATTTACTCTATTTTCTGAATGTTATCCATGTTATTACATAAGTCACACGATTCCCGTTACCATTAACAATAACAACTCTAACGTCAATTTCGATTTCCATTACAGCTAATAAATTTATGGTTACCTTATCATATATGTGGTATATTTCTCCTAAGTGGCTATCCGATTGAAGCGGAAACTTTTTTCTTAAAAAATGATTTTTTCATATAAGTGTTAATCACAAGATATTAATGTTAGTGTACATAGATTTATTTTCTGTGATACATCATATTTAATTTTATGTGAGTTGAAGTAGGTGTACATTGAATATTTAAACTTTCAGAGGAATCAAATTGTTGATTGTTTATCATGATAGTGTAACAATGTGACTATCTCATGGATTGTCGGTTCCACTTATATGAACAAAGTGGATCTTTTTTCCTAGATTTGTAGCTTACTTGGGGATTCACTAAACCCTATTATTCCATTATGTACTTCGCAGTTTCCTCTTTCTTTTATTTCTCCTTCTTGGTTTCACCACAAGTGCATTGAGCATACCAGCTCGTGCGAAGCCTTTGTTTTGCACAATGTATCTTTTTCAACATCGACATACTACCATCAGAATTGCGCTGTGGAAGTAATTTCTACTCATGAAACTAATTGCATTTTCATGCCAATTTATCCTCATGACTCGATTATTTCCCCATATATGTTTGGTTAATCAAATAACTCTTAAGGTACTACGCCAACCCTACCACACATGGAGATTCTGAGACAGTTTGACATCTTTGAATGTTTCTTGTGTTTTAGGTGAATAACACCAAACCTTCTCAATGACCCACAATGTATGGGGTCGAAGATTACAACCATGTAAGATTTAAGTTTTTCCTTTCAAAATTGTGAAGGTTAAAATTGGTCTTACTGTTCCCTTTTCTAATTATCTGTGATTACTTGGCCTTATTATTATGATAATTCTCTGTCACAAGTTGGGATTGTCGAAATAGCTTGTGGTTTCCTATGTCCTATAATTTATAATTTCTTTTTACTTAACCAAGATCGAAAAAACCCCGACTAACCTTAGCACTCACCTAGGCATGTGTTATGTTTCCAAAGCATAGCTATGAGAGGCGCCCTAAAAGTGTGCACCTTCTCATACCGCCAGTCCAACTTAAACTGGTAAGACTTTGGGGATTCCAATGCCTCATCTTTTTGGTTTGTCGTGAAAGTACAATAAGGTTCCCTATATCTCCCTATTGTATACATATCATAAATGAAATTTTTTGCTTCCTCGACATCAGGGTTTTATAGAGATATTAATTGTTTTTTCTTTTTTGTTTTTTGTCATGTTTTATAGAGATATTAATTGTTTTTTCTTTTTTGTTTTGATGACAAAAGTCGTAGAGGTTGATTTCTTGGCTTATTCATAATTATTTAATTACTTTTACTATGAAAGACAGTTACACGTGATTCTCTTTATTCATGTTCCCAATTAAATGGACTGCAATGTACATCGTAGTTGAAGATTTACCATAATCTCTCTCTCTATATAAGCCCATTCCAAGTGAATCTCGAAGACTTATTCCAATTTTATTTTTAATGTGATTTTTCTCTCACTAATCCCATTAACCACAATTCATATTCCATGGATTATATAATGAAGATTAGCATTATTATGTAAGTGTTCTTTTCATTTACAATTTACATTTAACTTCATAAGCCGACTTCACAAAAAATGAACAAAGCCATTCCACATTAGAGTGTTATTTCTCTTTTAAATGAAAAATCTAGGTAATAGTTGCCATTGAAAATAATATTAATATATAAAGTGGTAATCTTCCAAATCTAGGTAACAGATTCTGCAGCTTTCTTTGTAGATAGAAGCCAAATAAGCCCCTTCAAATCATTCCAGTAATCCTTCAACAATTCCAACAACCCAAGCACTAAGAAATGCATGCATCCACGGAGCAATGCTTCGATTATAATAGATGGGATGATGATAAATAACACGTACAATAAATATTTAATCACAATTTGAAAAGCTCAAGTTTGCTTTATTCCTCCATGTTACAATCCTAGATGGAGTGGTGGAGTTATTACTAAGAGCATGAAAGGGTGAAATTGATGGACAAGTTAATGAAACTAATGACCCCTTTTATTTGGAATTGGACATATGTTACAGAGTGGTTTGAAAAGGATACTCATCTTATTTGGATATACACCTATCCACTATTATGACAAGTGTATGTGTAAGGTGCGCGTTAAACTTTGTAGTCTTCTCATTATGGTTAATCCTTCAATTAACAAATGGCATGGTAAAGATTTAGTGAAGCTTTGTAAAAAATTAATTTAAACCAGCTTTAATTATGTGAAGTTAGTGGTGTAAATTCAATCCATTGATATTGTGGCAACCAGAATATATTGGCATCTTTAAATTTAAATTGTCTAATAAATTTTCTTAATTAGTAAAATGATTAAATACCCAATTTCAACTTAATTAACTTCAAATGCCCAAAAAAATGATTTTATTATAAATTTACGACCAAAAACTAGTTTTTATTTTTATTTTGTTTAATAAATTTAAAAACAGAGTTGAAAAAAAAAAACATCTTCTACAGTCATCATCCAAATTTTGAAAGTGTTTTCCTTTTAAAAAAATAAATTGCCACGCCTTTTAAAAACATTGATCCAAAAATTTCAAATTCTTCTTTTTTAATTAAATTGTAAAACGGTTTTTAAATAATAGGGCCCTTCGAAACTTATTTCAATCAAGTCCAATTTAAGCAGCACGTTATTGACACTCCCACGTACCTTTATTCTTTCAGTTGGAGAACACTTTTTTGAATGTAAATTGTTGTGCCGAGACGGGTCAAACATAAATGCTGGCTTGCAGCGTTTTTTTTGCCCACCTGAAATATTATAAACTCTTCTCTTTCCGAATATATTTCAGTCAACTGACATAAAGATAAGACTGGTCAACCAATGTGAAAAAAAGTGATTTCATAAAAATGTGAAAAAAAGTGATTTGACAAAAGTGATGTGATGGGTCAGATTTTTAATTTATTTTATTTTGTTAGGCTAAGTGTTTCTATAAATTTTAATTTTTTTGTTTGTAATTATAATTAGTAAATAGTATGAAACTAATATAGCCATATAACTTAAATATATGCTAAATATAATATATCTCAAAGTAATATTATTATAAGATCAATGTAATATTATTAAGATTAAAAAATGAAAGAATCTATTAAAATATAATTTTATTTACGACAGTTTTTTCCGTGTAAGTCATAAAATCTATCATTTGTTGATGTATTTTGAATTAACTAATGTTGTTCATCCTCAAGACAAGTTGAAGAGTCAGATTCAGCTTTGCATGTTAAATAGCTTTGAGCATGGCCTCCAACGGCTAATAAAGCCAA
>APFE030104205.1:0-23346 GCA_000404065.3 Pinus taeda | reverse complement strand
TGCTCTCTAACTTAGTATGGTAAATATGTTATAATAAAAATTAAATAAAAAGATTAATGTAATGTAAACATTTTATAGTCAAAATCAAAATCAAATGAAAATAAAAATAACACAATAAAAAACCTATAATAATAAAAACAAAAATTACTAATGGTCTTGAAAAACCATGGTATTCATGAGGAACATAGCATATTTAAAGGGTGAAATTAGACTAGGCTAGATCCATTTTAACTCATGAACTATGAAGAGTGGAAAGAGATCAAATCTCTTTTCACTCTAAAAGAAGTTTTCATCTCAAAAAATTAAATCCTTCTGAATACTTAAACATAATTGGTTATATTAATTTAATATGTTTTTCATTTTATCATACATTTTACAATTATAAAATAAATTAAAATAAAAACAAACTAATAATATATTATTATATTTATAAAACACTTTTAATTATAATAACTACTACACTCCACAAAATATTTATTTAATTGAATTTATAATCTAAAAATATTAAATTATATCATTAAATATAAAAAAAAAAAACCATTTTAAAACTAGTTAAATAAAATTTTAAATTAAAATAATTCTATATTATTTTATTTAGATATTAAAATCCATTAAATCATAATAATCTTACTATTGTTTTTAGTTTTCATTTTAACTTTTTCATTTTAACTAAAACCATTATTTTAAATTTTGAATAAATTATAAAATTTTCTCTCGAGTGAGGGTTGGCTTCACGTGTTGGCTAAACTGATTCATACTTCAAATAATTATCATTTTTTTTATGCGGAAAAATTTACCCAAAAGCCCACACGTTAATTTAATATTCTTCTGACTTAATTTAATATCACATGTATGATGAATCAAAGTTTGGAAAATTTAAATTTTTTTAAATATATTTAATATTCATCTAACTTAATTTAATATCACATGTATGATGAATCAAAGTTTGGAAAATTTAAAATTTTTTAAAAAATATTATTTTTAAAATTTAGAGTTTTTATTAAAATAATTATATCTATATATTAATTTTATAGAATGTAATTTGAGAATGTTTTTATTTTTATAATAAATTTAATAAAAATATTAAAACAATATTGTATGGAGAAAGTTTTTATTTTATTATTTAAAAATATTAATGTTCATTTATTTTATATTAAAATTTATTATTTTTTTATTATAAGTATTTATGAATAGAATTTAACTCTAAGGGTGTTACTAAAATTGAGTTCACGACTTCTCAACAATAAAGATGTTTTAACTACAAAGACTCAACCAATTGAGCTAACTCTCAAAGATATATATATAAGTACAATGTTGTATCTTTCATATGAGGAACATACATATTTTGTTGATGTTGTAAACATCCATCATGTCACTTGTCGGAATTGAACCTAGGTGGAGAGGACATTTTTCTAGTGGTGAGGTGTCCTTTTATTTTGGGGACTTTCAGCTTCCAAAGTTGTCGAGTCTCGTTTTTTAGCTTCTTGTTTATTATGGGGAGGAGGGATCTTGTGAGATCAGGTTTTGCTTGCTTCAGAGTCAGTGCATCGGTTGACAGTTTATTTGTATCCTAGGTGGTTGGGAGGTAGGAACGGAATCCTCTCCACCTAGGTTCAATTCTGACAAGTGACATGATGGATGTTTACAACATCAACAAAATATGTATGTTCCTCATATGACAGAGACAACATTATACTTATATATATCTTTGAGAGTTAGCTCAATTGGTTGAGTCTTTGTAGTTAAAGCATCTTTATTGTCGAGAAGTCATGAACTCAATTTTATTGACACCCTTACAGTTAGATTCTATTCATAAATACTTATAATTAAAAAAATGATAAATTTTAATATAAAATAAATGAACATTAATATTTTTAAATAATAAAATAAAAACTTTCTCCATACAATGTTGTTTTAATATTTTTATTAAATTTATTATAAAATAAAAACCTTCTCAAACCATTATATATATACAAAGCATTATATTAATATAACTTATTTAATACAAAAAACTCTAAATTTTTTTAATTTTAATTTATTTTAATTTTCCAAATTTTTATTCATCATACATGTGATATTAAATTAAGTTAGATGAATATTAAATATATTTAAAATTTTTTAAATTTTCCAAACTTTGATTCATCATACATGTGATATTAAATTAAGTCAGATGAATATTAAATTAACGTGTGGGCTTTTGGGTAAATTTTTCCGCATAAAAAGAATGATAATTATTTTAAGTATGGATCAGTTTACCGTCATGTGGAGGGGAAATTTTTTATAATTTATTCAAAATTTAAAATAATGGTTTTAGTTAAAATGAAAACTGAAAATAATATTTATGAAGTCTAAAAAGTGAGATTATTATGATTTAATGGATTTTAATATCTAAATAAAATAATATAGAATTATTATTATTTAAAATTTTAAATTAGTTTTTAAAAAATGGTTTTTCTTTTAATATTTAATGATATAATTTTTAAATATTGGTTTAAATTATTTGAAAATTTCAGATTGTAATAATTTTATTTTTATCATATGTTTTATAATAAAGTGTTTATATAAATATAATAATATATATTAATTTATTTTTTATTAATTTATTTTTAATTGTAAATTGTATGATAAAATGAAAAACCTATTAAATTAATATAACCAATCACATCTAAGCATTCACAAGGATTTAATTTTTTGAGATGAAAACTTCTTTTAGAGTGAAAAGATATTTGATCTCTTTCCACTCTTCATAGTTCATGAGTTAAAATGGATCTAGCCTAGTCTACTTTCACCCTTTAAATATGCTATGTTCCTTATGAATACCATGGTTTTTCAAGACCATTAGTAATTTTTGTTTTTATTATTATAGGTTTATTTTTATTTTCATTTTTCATTTAATTTTGACTATAAAATGTTTACAATACATTAATCTTTTTATTAAATTTTTATTATAACATATTTACCATACTAAGTTAGAGAGCACCTCTCAAAACAAATATATATTTATTACAACAACAAAATATGTATAATTTAATTTATTTATTTGTTATTTATTATGATTTAATAATTAAATGTGAATGATAAATATAGTAACATATTACTAATATTTGTATTTTTTTAATATATTTTATAGTAAGCTCATATATTTAAATGTTTTTTAAATAATAAAAAAATTATTTAAAAATCATTTTAATGTTATGTTTTAAATTAATTAAAAAAAAATAAATAGAAAGCTCCTCTTGGTTTGGAGATGTAAAATCTCTAATAACAGGGTCAACCACGTGAAGGTGAGAGCTTATATGACCCCAAAAACGGTCCATCATTGGCATGGGACTAACCACTGACGAGCACCCACACAATCCATTGCCAATGAGGCACAATCACTCACATGCATACATTCACACAACAAACAAAAAGGTGCACACAAACATACAAATACCCAAAGACATTACACATATTGACTCACAAAGTGATATGTTCACATGCATCACATTTATTATGCTTATTATGAATTTTAGAATTAATATTAGCTTATGCATGTGATGAACATTGAATAAAAATATTATGATGTTGAAAATTACATTTATTTTATAAGTTAATTAATATGTTATGAAAATGGAGAAATATTTATTTTCTTTATTATTTTTAAAACAATAATTATCATTAGCAAAATTTTAGAATTAATATTTTTTCCACATATTATTAAATGCTAGTATTATGAAAATAAAATTATAAATCCATTAAAATGAATGAATTCTAAAATAAAATTAATTGAATTTATTTATTGTATTGATTTTAATATTAAATAATAAATTGATATGTATTATTACAAATAAATGATATTATAAATGTCATGATATTGTTTCTTCTTTTATAAGGGATTTGAACCTTGAGTCTTATGGTTTGCATAATATTTTATGTATTTGGAAGGCTAATATTATTTATTTTTTAATGTTATTGTAATATGTATATTATTTTTCATTTTAGAATGATAAATTAATATTATCCATCTTAGGGGAAAAAATAAGAAGTGAAAAATAAAATAATAAAAAATTGATTAAAAAAAATAAAATAAAAAGCCAAAATTATAATATATCAATAATAATAATCAATAGTAGTATTTCACAAAATATTTAACTAATGTTATTTGACAAGTTAATATTCTAAAAATAATATTATATATATATATATATTATTATATATATATATATATAAACTAAACTCATATATCTAGCAAGTAAATAATATATATACAAATATAACAAGGAAATATTCATACAAATATAGAGAATACATTCATACCCATACAAAGAATACAATTATGCAAGACACATACAAGTGTAGCGAAGAATAGACTTATACACACAAAGAATAGATTCATACACATACAAAGAATACAATTATGCAAGACACATACAAGTATAGAAAACAATAGATTCATACACATACAAAGAATACAATTAAGCAAGACACATACAAATGTAGCAAAGAATAGATTCATAGACACATAAAGGACATATTCATACACATACAAAGAATACAATTATGCAAGACACATACAAGTATAGCAAAGAATAGATTCATACACTCAAAGAATAGATGCATACGCATACAAAGAATACACCTAAGCAAGGCACATACAAATGTAACAAAGAATAGATTCATACACACATAAAGGACATATTCATACACATACAAAGAATACAAGTAATCTAAGGCACACACATAAGCAACAAAGAATAGATTCATGTACACATAAATAATTATTCATACACATACAAATAATACAATTATGCAAGACACATACAAGTATAGCAAAGAATAGATTCATACACTCAAAGAATAGATGCATACACATACAAAGAATACAATTAAGCAGGACACATACAAATGTAGCAAAGAATGGATTCACACACACATAAATGACATATTCATACACATACAAAGAATACAAGTAAACAATGCACACACAAATACAACAAAGAATAGATTCATATACATACAAATAATAGATGTAAATAATATACACACACTTATAGCAAAAAATATAGTTATACATAAACAAGTAAACAATATCCATACACTAGAATACTCAAAAAATACACAGAGAATATATTGTACACAGAATCCAAAGCATACATTGTAACCCAAATACATCCATATATATAAAATAAGCATTCAAGAATATATTTATTGTATATAAAAAATAAAACCAATACACAAACATTTAGATATCATAAATTTATACAAATAAATAATAAAAAATATTTAAATATTTACAAACAAAAACACTCTAAATAATATATGGGTATTTAATATAAATTTAGAAAAATATCAATAAAAATACTAAATTATATATATGAAAAATAAAAATAAAAATAAAAATAATAAAAATATCATAATAACATAATTATAATAAAAAATATATAATTAAATAAAAAAATCAAAATCAAAACTTAAAAAAAATAGAAATTAAAAAATATAAATAAATTTAGGTTATAATTGTTATATAATTTTATGTGAATAAGAGTGATTTTGCATTTTGTGTGTATGTGGGGAAGATATTTAAAATATTGAAATTTTTTTAATGATTTATGTGAATAAAGGTGATTTTGCCATTTGTTTGTGTATGTGGGGAAGATGCTTAAAACATTGAAAAAATGTTAAATGATTGATGTGAATAAAGCTAATTTTGCCATTTGTGTGTATATGTGCTGAAGATGTTTTTAACATTGAAAAAATGTTAAATGATTTATGTGACTAAAGGTGATTTTGCCATCTGTGTGTATGTTGGGAAGATGTTTAAAATTTATTTATACATTTTTATTATCATAAAAGGATATATGTGTTTGTGCATATTGGAGTTGCTATAAACTAAAGATCATGAAAAACATGAGCACAAGGAACACAACCCAAAGGAGGGTTACCATTTAACCCTCCTAAGAGCGTTTTGGAGGGGTTGAATCCCCCTCCACAAAAAAAAATCCTACTCCTTTTATTAATGATAGTTTGTGTTCATGTACATTTTTTGATGGACCCATTTAAACAATTTTTTTTTTTTTTTTACGAAACATAAAAATAGATAATGTCTTCCAAGGAGGAGCAACTTTGGTATTGATAAGTTTTCTGCAATATACACCATTGAAATAATATTGTTAATATACAAACTTTTCATAACAACTTGCAACATAATTAAATGTATCATTCCTAAAAAATCTATAACATATATATTTATATATAATCATAAACCTATAATGCATGACAAATATTCAATCATAATAACAAAATACATATTTATTTTCGAAATTCTAACTAGATAACACAGATTCTTGATAAATATATTTCTTTTCCCTTCTTAAAAATAAATGTTAAATTGCAAATTTTAATAAAAAAAATAGATAACAAATATTCTTGGTAACTATATTTCTTTTCTCTTGGTAAAAATAAATGTTACATTGCACACTTAAAAATAAAATAAACGTTGAAAGAGAAAAGAGGTTGCTCATATAATTAATAAAACTACTTAATTAATAACAAATTAGAGGAAAAAGGAAGATCAAATAAAACTAGTAGCTGATATGATTAATAAAACTACGTAATTAATAACATATGAGAGGAAAGAGGAATTTTTTATTAAACTACCTAATTAATAAGAGAGAGGAAAACTAAGAAATTGCCACGTTTTAGGAGATCGTTGTAAAGTAGTATGATTGTTTTATCTCATCATCATCACATTCCTATTGTTTTATCATCATCACATTCCATTCTTATTGCATATGATCTCTCCTAATTAAATACTACTACTACCATGTTGTTGCCCTAATTAAATAATACTACCATGTTTTACGCATGCCCAAGACTGAAGAGTTCATCTCGTAATCAAAACCAGTTATGACCTCCTCTTGACTACTAACCAGTTATGTTGGCGATGTTCAACAATGGATAGACTTGGAAAACATGGAATGAGCACATCCTATGCAATTTCCAATGAACTTAGGCTCAAAACTACTAAGTGACATAGCTCAGGGATTGAAGTACAAGTGACTTAATAGAACCTATACATGTACTTATTCCCATGTTATGCATGCAAATAGCACGACTCTCCATAAACTGACTCATAAGTATGGACTAATTGTTGGCAATTGCACATTCATGGGATCCCTCCACGAAGACTTTAGTAATTTACTATTTACAAGAACCGAATGCAACACCAGAACCCAGGTAATATCTACGGTTGACATTTACTATATATGAACCAATGGAATCAATTCACAGGTGCCCAAGATAGCTAGAATTGAGCTCCTTTGTGCAATTGCCTTCCACTAAGCATCACAGTGGGAATCCATTATAACCCATAGCAACATTAGAGTTCATGTTAAGTGTAAAATTGAATTGATTATATAATTGGCAATTTCTTATAAGAAAACAATCCATTCACACAGCTCTTTGCACTATGATCAACACTTAGGCATATATAAATTTTGATTGCCCGTTAACAATTGTCTAAGAAAAAAAATTAAAATCAACAAGTACCATTAACAAAATCTATATCATATAGCCCATGCTACATCATAACTTTGAGTAATGATTGAAAAGTGTTGAGAACTAAACACGGAACTAGTACTGATTGATAGTGGTCATCTCGCATCTCCCTTACCAAATATTATCACTATTATTTCTAGTTCGATTTCGATAGGGGTCTCAGAACAATCAAACGCGCAGCCTTACCTGAGTGGGTGTACAACCAATGCCATCAATCACAGGCAGGGAATACACTGCATAATATTCATTCAATCACGGCCACTGGCTGGATTCAGGAGCAGAGCAATCACGGACACTGGCCTACATTCAAGAGCTACAGCCATAGATGGATAGACATATAAGATGGATAGAGAGATAGGGGTGCCTACATCCACATACATCGATCGGGGTGCGCTTTGAATAACTTGACAGTTTTCTCACTATGAACGAACTAAACTCAACGATACATGTGCAATTTCCAATGAGCCCACGCCACCTATGATGATTTTTTTTTGTAAATCTAATTACAACTGCTGTTACCATCCATTTTACTCTTCAATCCATTTTACTCTTCAATCAATGTATGATGCTTATATGCATATGTTAGCGAAGCGTTGGCTTCGAGTATATTTCCTATGTGGCTTGGTATTGTATCAGATACTGTAGGTTCGCTATGTGGCTCTTACTATGTGGCTCTTACTGTATTGGGGTATTCTAGGTTTCCTATTTCACTTGGTTTTAATAAAATAATTTTAATTAATAATTACTTTTAGATATTAAAAAAATGATAAACCATTACTTATGCCAGAATACCTGGACTATTATTCATAACCACCGATAAATTTAAACTCCAACAATATCGATAATCCCTTATTCAACGTGGCCATTTAATTAGAATAAGCATTAAGTAGAGCCAACATTAGTATCTATATTATCATTACCACGCGTTGCACCTATGTCAAAACCTATATTGAAAAGATCATTCCTCACGAAGTGTCCGAGGAGATTTTTCATTCAGATGTCATTCAATTTTCCGCTTCCCTATATTATTAGCAGCTAGTTGAGTTTAATCATATTTTTTTTAATGTATATAACAAAGTAGTCTCAAATAGAGACGCACAAGGTATTACTTATCTGGTTAATGAAAGGGGTATATCTGGAACACAGGGGATGATGAAGCCTAGAAGAATGATGAAGACTAGTTTGCCTGCCAGACACTTGCAGGAGTGAATCCGATGGTCATTCGATGTCTACTTCTTATATGTTATTATTACTAGTAGCAATGGCTTTCGGCTTGATGTAGTGTCAATAAGGCATTTCCTTTATAAAAGAGCTTTCCACCGTCTAGCGACTTGAAAAAACACATTTATGTCCCTTGGGAAAGTTCAGTAAGCGCTGAGCATTTGATGGAATGTCAGGAACAGGTACTCCTAATTAAGCCATTAAATTCTTTTTACAACTTATTCGAACTTATACTTTTTTAAAGTAAAGAAAGCGAAGCGTTGGCTAAAATTATGGATGGTCAATGGACATATACTCAGGCTATTAAGTCGAAGAGGCTCTTTATATTTGACTACATTCCATACATGGAGCTCATTAACGAGCACTCTTCACGCAAAACCTACGCCCGTGGCCATTTCATTGTGGTGTGTTTTCTTCCCACATCAAACAGTTTGGCTTTACCACGCGTCTATGCTCCAGAGGAAAGGTGAATTCTATATAAAAGACCAGGGAGGAAATGCCATCATTGAATCGTTGTATTAAACAGAAAGTTGAGTCTAAAATAGAATTGCTAAGCCCTACGACTGGAATTTCTGGGGTTTCTTCGATTTGTCACTTTTGAATTGCACAATCAAGAGAGAGAGTTGGGTCTTTCTCGAATCTGGCTCTGTAAGGTTTTTGTTGGTGCCTCTCTCTATGGTGTGTCTCAATTGACTGAACCACCTTTGCTTAATATACCCACGCATAATATGCTTCATGGGGTTAATATCTACCCAACCTCCTAGTTTAAGCAACTTCTGCTTGATCCGGTTATGCAACTCTTATGGATATGGGGCAATTGGCTGCGCTGGCATGCGTATGAAATGAGAAAAGGAGGAGCTCAATTGGGGGTTTGGAGAGACCAATGCTGTAACAAACAGCCCAGCCATGAAATGAAAAAAAGGAGGAGTTCAATTAGGCATTTGGAGAAACCAATGCTGTAACAAATTACAACAACGCAGCCATGAAATGGGAAAAGGAGGAGCTCAATTCGGTGACTAATGCTCTAAGAAACAATGCAACCATGAAAGGGAGAAAAAGAGGAGACCAATTGGGTGTTTGGAGAGACCAATAATGTCAATAGCCAAAAAGATTGATGGGCGAACTGACCTGATCTGACCTGTACATGGAAAACCACCTAATACCTCCTCACATGTGACCATCCTCAATACTTATGTTAACACAAACCGACTAAAACCGACTCAATTGGAAAAACTATTCTGCAATGGAGATATTCGTAAACTGCACTAAGAAACAGAGGAGAACAAGGCCATTCACAAATCGTACTAACCTTGCTTCTTATAAATACTTCATTTGCTATTGAAACTCTGCAAATTGGTTGTTCCAAAAGAGCTCTAAACCCCTCATTCCCGGCTGCAAAAGCACTGGAAACGTCTGCTCCAGCTCCTGCATATAAAATCCCAACTCATTAGAAAAATGGTCGAAAATAAATCTAAAAATAGTTCAAGAAAAGAAAATATTGCACTCACTCTGATTTGTTGATCAATTTGGCCGTTCAACCACCAGTGCATATTCTTCTCAGCTGGGACTTTCTCTCCCAATTAACAGACACACAAACACAACAAACAACAAACATGTGCACAGACACATGACACAAACACAACAAACATTTGCACACTACACAGGACACAACCACAACTAGACTACACGGGACATTGATGCATACAATACAACACTACACAAAACAGAACAGAACATTTATGGAGCCCTCCATAAGACATACAACTTTGAATCAGAGTCTGCTTGAGAGATAAATAACACCCATGTTTTACCTGTAGATTCAACAGAGAGAACAATTTGTGAGGAGGTTACATAAAATCACTCAATGGCCCACTGCTTTTCCCTGCTTAACCAATTGAATAAACAAAGAGATTGACAAAGAAATTAGAGGGAACATAAAATTACCCTCCATGAATAATCCACTCCATCTCCCTCTAGCTACAAAAAATTTGATCACCTCCTCTTCGTTGGTGGAGCTGAATTTCCTCCTCTGTTCATCACAATCACTGATCCCTCTCAGTCTCATGCGCGCCAGAATTTTGATCGCCTCCTCTCTTCGTTGGTGGAGCTGAATTTCCTCCTCATTCTTTCTTCATCACAATCACCGATCCCTCTCAGGCGCACCAGTATATAATGACTAACTATAGCATGCCTGAGTTTTATGCTTCCTTTTTTGGACCGTTGCGTTAAAATTTAGCTTTAACCTAATCAATCTTTAGCTTTAGCTTTTTTGGACCATTGTCTTAAAATTTAGCTTTAACTTAACCAATCTTTTAATTACTATCCATCAAACCAATCTTTTAATTATCAATCTTTTAACTCATTGTTACTGTTTATAATTTATGATATTGCTGTAGTTTTTTTTACCTGCGGGCTTTTTCACTTCTCTATTTTTAGTTTTTTGTTGGCAACCACAGTGCTAGGTCTGAAAGGGTGTGCCATTCTACATTATATTCTAATTTGTACAATTCAGCGGCAGAAATAAAATAAAAAACCTCCGATAAGCAACTTGACCACATCCTGCACAGAAGGTTCTGTTGTTATAATTTAGCTTAATTTTGGTTCTGTTGTTATAATTTAGCATAATTTTTTGGACAGCAGCGTGGTATTGTAATTTCAAAAAGTGAAATTGATGGTGGAGGATTGCTAAGCCAAGCCATATGGATTATACCCTAAGATTTGGTGGGTGTCAAACTTCTTTATCAGGTTAATAAGTTGCTTTTTAATAAGAAAATTTTGTTAATTTATATTACAAATCTTTCCTTTATGGTTGGTGAGGTAATAGGGGCTTTATCTAAGTCAATAAATTGCTTTTCTGTTTATACATTATTTTTTTTATTTATATTAAAAAAAACAAATATTGTTAATTTAAATTACAAATATTTCATTTTTGGTTTGTAAGATTTATCCAAGTTAATAAATTGTTTTTCTATTTATACATTATTTTTTATTAATATTTTTATAAAGAAAAATTTATTAATTTAAATTACAAAAAACAAATTGTTAATTTAAATTACAAATATTTCATTTCTGGTTTGTGAGGTAATATGGGCTTTATCATGTTAATAAATTGCTTTTCTATTTATAAGTTATTTGAAAAAAAATGTCAACTTAAATTACAAATATTTCATTTCTAGTTTCTGAGGTTATATGGGTTTTAAGATTACTGGTTCACCATCCCTCAGAATCACCACAGTTTGGTTCTAAATATTTTGATTATTAAAATTGATTGTAATATTATTAAAATTTTGAAATAAAATTTTTCAAATTTATTTTCTCTTCTAGATGTTGTAGTAATTTTTTTCTTAAAAATTATACAATTGTAAATATTTTCTTTTGATTTCTTACAAGTTTTGAAATCATTGACCCGTCTAACTTATGCTTTTAGTTGTTTCAATTCAAAGGATTAATTACTCAAAACCTCCTGAAAGTTAATTATAAATATTTTAGTTATTTAAATCAATTGTAATATTATTCAAATTATTAAATTAAAAATATTAAAGTTGGGTGTATCTAATTATATAAAAATATATTTTAATGATTGCTAAATAAAATATATTTAGAGGTCGTTAAAGCAAGTGAACATGATCACTCTCAGATCCAAGGTGACTCCTTTCTTTGGGAGAGCATCCTCGACCTAGTTAGTTCTTCTTCTTCTTTTTGTAGATTTGAAGAAAGGTTTTCTACAATGAGCCTTATCCAATCCAATTTCATATTGATGGTGAGTTTTTCAGAGCTGGTTCTCTGTTTCTTTCCATATATACTTATGGTATAATTATTAGTTTTTATGTTAATTTTGAATTTCCATAAATATCTCTTTTTCTAAATCTATTTAAATTAAATAATTTTTTAATAATTTTTTAATTAATAATCACTTTTAAATATTAAATTAAATGATATGAAATGGGCTATTTTTGTTAATAATATATTTTTAATTAATAATTACTTTTAAATATTCAATGATATGAAATGAGCACAATCTAACACTAGGAATTTAAGATGTCCTTCATGTTGTTGGTGATTATGAGATTCATTCAATTGGTTCCATTCAGATTTTGTCAATTGGTTCACCTAGATTTGCAACTAGGTCCCAACTCGGTGGTGGATATGCGGCTAGGTAGCGATTTACGCATTGTATGTCTAGTTTACTAATTGAAATGATGTTGTTGATTTACACATTGTATGTCTAGTTTACTAATTGAAATGATGCCCAAACCAAAAGTGTCTAGTTTCCCTTGTAAAACACTTCATGATGCACTTAGCATCTAGTTTCCTCGTAAAGCGCTCCATATTTTTAATTAATAATCACTTTTAAATATTAAATGATATGAAATGGGCACAATCAACACTAGGAATTTAAGATGTCCTTCATGTTGTTGGCGATAATGAGATTCATTCAATTGGTTCAACTTAGATTTTGTCAATTGGTTCTCCACCTAGATTTGCAACTAGGTCCCAACCCGGTGGTGGATATGCGGCTAGGTAGCGATTTGCGCATTGAATGTCTAGTTTACTAATTGAAATGATGCCCAAACCAAAAGTGTCTAGTTTCCCTTGTAAAACACTTCATGATGCACTTAGCATCTAGTTTCCTCATAAAGCGCTCCATGATGCACTTATTCAAATGCTCCATATAATGCTCGAGCCTTAGCTTCCAAGCTCAGTAACTCCATATAAGGTTACCTCACTCACACCTTCTCAAGATAATGTATTAATTTGTTTCTTTCTAAATGGAAGTGGGAATGTGAAGGGCATGGAGATATGAGGTGTTTCTAAGCAACAAATTAATCTATTTCTTTCTGAATGGTAGTGGGAATGTGGAGAGCATGGATATATGACATGTTTCTCAACTTTAGAGGGTCAGATGTCACGAAAGGCTTCATAGATCATCTCTACACAACCCTCACAAGTACCAAATGAATCTGTGTATTCCATGATGCCCATCAATTAAGAAAAGGGGAGGATATGAATATGACCATAAACCATGCCATTGAATTCAATATTTTCTCCCCACACTAAGCAACTTCTGTGTGATGCCTCAACTAAATGTCCCACGTGCACGGGAGGGTCATCCCTCTCTTTTACGAAGTAGATCATGTTTTATTAGGAAGCTCATTTGCAAAGGAATTCCAACACCGTAAGATATTGAAGGATGGAAAGGTGCTCTGTGCCTAATATGCCACACTAGACATTGGCTAGACACCCGAAAACAAAGCGATTAGCACGAAAACAATGATCCCAAAAAAACAACTAGCTCCTATCCATGAACATTTTGGGAAACCACACAATCTAATTAAGTAACCCCATTAACACACACACACACACACAGACACACACACACACACATATATATAATGTTCAAATTCATTCATAAAACTATAAAATCCAATCAATCAAAGTTGGATGGTTTTAGCTCGTAGTTTCACAAAAGGTGTAACACTAACACTTATGTAAGATTGATATGTAATAATATTAGCATTTAGCATTATGTATGAGATTATTAAATTTCAAAAACTCATCACAAGGTGACTAATTGGCTCATTATAAATATGTAAATACAAAAAACAATTCATTATCTTAATCCATAACACTTAATACCTAATTAAAAAAAAAAAATCCCATTCATAAGATTTACATGATGAGTCACTAACCCATTGTGCTATATAATATCCTACACCATTATAAATAAATCTGACTTCACTAACCGATTGTGTTGTACAATATCCTACGCCACTATAAATACTTCTGACTTCAAAGGTAATTCACATACTTATCATATTCTCTTCGTGTTGCTCTATTGAAAGTATTTTATTATTTTGGTCTTAAGCACTCAGAACTTCAGAGTCATCGATTTTTCTTTCTATGGGTTAACCTCCTCTATTCATATTATGGTGGGCTTTTACAACGTTGTTTGACTTTTACGAGGCTATTCTTAGGATTCATTATAGTTGAAACTTCTTATAAATGCCCCTTTTCCAATGCATGTTAGTCTCATTCCAATACATGTTATTTTCATTCTATTTTCAAGATTTTGCATTTTGAAGGTATTTTTAAGATTTTGTGTTGTGAAGGCATTTAGAGTACCAACTCGTCAAGCATCGTACGTTGGGTGTCAACTAAATTTTCTTCCATTCCATGTATTATGTTGGGTTGTAGTTTCTTTAGATGAAGTTGTAATTCAGGGGAAATATAAACTATTTCTCATACAGAGAAATTACTTGATCTTGATCTCAATCTCTATCTAGAGCATTCACCTCTCTAAAGACTTAGACGGTCATAAGCATCAAGATCTCCCTCTTGAGAATCTAACTCTTTTGGGGTTTATATATTACTCAAGGTTGCATAATATGGATCTCAATAAATAGGCCACTAGAATTATTCTATCTCTAACCTAGGTCTTTCTCTATCTATAACTATTCTAACCTAGTTATGTTGCTATATTGAATTCTAGGTCTTGCTCTGGGTCTTGTTCAAAAACTGTAATCGGGTAACCTACGCCTACCTCTCCAGTCAAGGAAAGGCCAAGAAATCGAAGGATCTCCCTCTACTACTCTGAGGAAGGATATACTGCTATATTACATAGGCATTTCTCAATAGAATATCATGAAAATGATAGAGGAAGGATATCGAGTAGAAATCCAATCTCCATGCTAAAGCTCGCTAAAGGCACTTATTCCAAACCTGTTTTAGGATTTTTACATAAACAACAAAGAACTGTTCCATATCTTATTATTGGTTTAAGGAAAGAATAGATAAGTGCTCCATCCCTAGTTGGAAGGTAAGGATCACCCACCATTCCTGTCGTGGAACAAAGGAAAGAAATACCTGTCTGTAAGGGCATAGATAGGTCAGGGTTTGATTTGTTTAAACCCTAGGAAATAAATAGGCCGGGCCATTTACACAGTAGATATGGTTTCCCCTTTCTAAAATAAATGACTAAACCTCTGTAGAGCTTTACCCTTTCCTAAAACAAGAATAGGGCAATCAACAAAGAATACTAACCTTGCTTCTTATCCATATTTCTTTTTCTGTTGAAACTCTAGAAACTTGTGGATGTAAGAGCGCTGGAGGTTTATAGGAATTTGGCCGACGGAGAAGGAATTTGAGCATTGGATATAGTACAATTCACAAACAAAGGGAGAGATGGATTTGAGACTAGGACCGAAATTTTTCTTCACTGTCATCTTTTCTAAATTTGAAGATAAAGCTAGGATCTTTGAAGGGGGTTCATACTTTCTTAACAATGTAGGACTCTACATTAGGCACTAGGAAGCTTGTTTCAACTTGGATAAGGAGGAATTCATAGAAGCGCCAATATGGGTAGGATTGTACTCTTTACCCCTAGATTTCTAGATACTAGAAATTCTAGAAGGTATAGGGCAACCACTAGGATGATTTTTCAAAGTCTCAGAGGTCAAAAAAAGAAGGAAAAACATGTCATATTCTAGGTTATGTGTTTATATGAATATATCATGACCATTACCAAATTATATAGAGTTGGAATATCAAGGAGAGATATGGAAACAACCTCTGGATTATGAGAACTTTCCATTTAGATGTAGGATCTATCATGAGCATGGACACTTGATAAGATAATTTCCACTGAGAAGGAAGGAAGAAGGTTTTGGAGGTTACATGGAAAATGATGGTTTCACCAAGGTCACTACATGGAGATGAAATAACAGGAACTGAACCTCCTATAACAAAAAGGGGTTGGAGGAGAAGAATTCATTTTCTGCATGGGAGGCTATGGAAGAAGAATCTTAGAATATAAAAGCCATCCATATGGATATTATTCCCACACAAAAAAATTCTGGACAAAAGTATGTTAAAATGTAAGTTGGAAGAGGAGGAAGATATACAAGGTAGTTTTGAATTTTATGCATGGTCAGGTTTTGAGGAAGTAGCTCCTTTACTGAAGTAAAATTCGTCAGAACTCTTAGATGACGAGAGGTTATTAGTCACACTGGTGAATTATTGGGTGGAATAATATCTGGGTTTCTTGTCCAAAGAGGAAAGCGATATCTATGCAAATACCTATCTCAAGTGGACAACAAAGAGAAGAAACTCAATAATGTATCCAATAGATCAATCATGCTAAGATTTTAAGGACAAGGGGAAATAGATTCTACTAAAGGACCTTACTAAAGAACCTAATAAGAATACAGATAAACTAAAGAAGGAAGTGAGACAAAACACTGGACCGAATAAGGGTAATACAGATCAAGCAGTAGTTGTGACAGAGAAGTCACTACCTTTTCCCAACTCATCATCATGAGCATTATTTCATGGAACAAAAGTGGGCTCAATAGTAAAGGAAAACAATGATATCTTAGGGAAAGAATAAAAAAGGAAAACCAAACAATTGTTATATTACAAGAAACAAAACTAATAGGGTATAAAATGAATCAAATAGAAGGCACTTTTTGGAAAGTGTGTGAGTCCATGTATCTCGATTCTAGGGGTAGTGCATGAGGCTTATTTGTTTCATGGATCCCACATGAAGTGGTCTTCCAAGATTGAGTGGCTTCTAATTATATTCTTACACGTAGATTCAGGTATGTTGTAATAGAAAATTTCATTTTTATATTGGCGGTTGACAACTCTCCAGTTATGAGGGACAAGAAGGTTTTTTTGCAGCAACTACAGGTGTTGAAACAAATGATAGGAAATTCCTTATGCTTATTTGGAGGAGACTTTAATATCCTAAGATTGTTAGAGGAGAAAAAATGAGGCATTCATAGGTTAGACCAAGCATCAAGTAATTTTGATTGGATCATAGATAACTTGCACCTTGTAGAAATTCCAGCCAACAATGGGATGTTTACCTAGAATAATTATTTACTAATCAGATAACCTCCAGTTTGGATTTTTTTTTATTATTAGAGGACGTTTTACAAAAGGATATATTTATCAAAGTTTCAAATTTTTTGTGCATGGGGTCAAATCACTAGCTCATTCAATTGAAAATTGATCTAAAGAAGCCCCACTAAATCACCCTTTCCGTTTTGAAAGATTTTGGCTTCAATTCATTGGTTTATAGATTTTTTAGCGAAATGGTGGAAGGAGTTGAATATTAGAGGTACCAACAAAAGGCACACATTCCAACTCAAAGTAAAAGCGTTGAAACAAAGATTAAATTTTGGGATAAGAACTTCTTTGTGAATATCTTTGAAGACTAGAGAGCATTGGAAAGTAAAATCTCAACCTTCCAACAAAGAATAATTCTGCAATCCACAACCTCAGAGTTGATAGAAAAAGAGGTATAGGCCCTTCAAAATCTAGAGCACAGAAGGCAACAAGAAGAGACTCTTTGGAAGAAAAAGTGTAGGATATAAGGGCTCAAGGAGGGAGATCGTAATTCAAAGTTCTTCCACACTGCTATGATTCAACATCATCATAACAATAGATTTTTTTCCCTCTTTCGAAAGGATGGAGATTGGAAACTACAATACCAAGATATAGACATTTAATTGGTGCAATATTTTATTGATCTCTTAATGGAGGAAAATTTAGGAAGACAATAAGCTATAAATACATTGATTCAACACATACAAAGAGTGATTAATAGTGAGAAAAATATTGCATTAATAATACCAATATCCATGTCTTAGGTTGAAATATGAACATGCCTATGAACAAGGTGCCTCGAACGAATGGCTTAACAACATCTTCCAGGAATGTTGGGGGTTTTTAGGCAAGGAAATTCAAGAAGTAGTCGAGGAATAAATATGGTCGGGACCATTGCATTTGACACTTTTTGGGGCCTTCATTTGGAGATTATGCAGAGAAAGAAGTCGACGAAAAATGGTGGAGGTGACCATTCAGGAGTTGCAGAGTTGAAAATTGAGGGAAGAATAGAAACTGAAGGAAGACTGGCAATCACAGAAGAGTGGCAGGAAGAAGTAGGGATAACTGAGCGAGGAAAGAGGAGAGGAAGCCCAAGATGAAGGTAGTCGAGCATAAGAAAAGAGGAACTAGTAGTTTGAGTAGATGGTAGGAGATAAAAGCAGAAGAATGATCAAAGGAGGGGTTGGGGCTAGTCAGTTGTAGAAAGTTTTTAGTATTTCCAGTCTTCATGGGTTGCAGAGTGATGTGAAAGACTCAATGATCATGGTTATATAAGTTTATATGTTGGCTATGTGATGTTTACTCTTGATGATCATGCCGCAAGCCTTATGTATTGAATTATGTTATGTTAATGAAGGAGACTATTCTGGAATCACCTTGTGTCCTCGTGCAATATGTTGACTACTTAATTTTTTTTATAAAGCATATGTTTATGCAATCGCTTGATATAGCATGAGTAGATCGTTGTGATTTGGTTTGTTTTGCATGTTAAGCTATATTTCTTTATTCACTTCTAGTTGATATGGTTCTCGTGGTATCTAATTCCCATCCTCATCTAACTTCAGTCGCGACATTCCTTGGGTGAGACTCCTTCCCCTTCCCAGGTAAGGTGAAAATGTCGATGTTGTGCTAGACTACAATGGAGCCTTATTGGCCCCTTATGCCTGAACCTAGGGTCTCAACCTTGCTGTTGTTTTCATGCCAACAAATAGTTGAGTTGTCGGGACCTAAAATTCAAAAGGAGCATTCAGAATATGGTATCAAGAGTTTTTAAGAAGGAAATACGGAACTGGTGAGATGCTCAAGTGGATCGATTTTTTTCTCAGCAAGCTCAACTTTGTTGCCGAGATGTTGTGAAACTAAAAGATGAGATCTTGTATTCGAAATATGTAAGTGATCAGTACGATATCTTCTGGTGTAAATTTCCAGAAGAAATTTACAAATGGTTGCAAAGATTGTAGGTGAAGGGGAGGTATTTTGGATAGACATTGTCTCGTCGTGACTCGATTTAGGAAAATATCATTACGCTCCACCATCTTGACATAGATATGACGAGAGTAGTATCTTTCTGGGTGCAGACCATGCTAGAAGGGTACATTGTCAAGTTTGTGACAGAAAACCGCCAGTCCTTCTTAAAGGATGAAGTTGTGTTCTGAGCGCGGTTGAGAGGGAAGTTGTTGAAATAAATAACCCTCTGGATTAAAGTATTAATGGTGTAAGAGGATCTTCTTGTGTTCCAAAGTCCAAGCATGGCAGCGTAAATACCTAATACTGGGGGAAGCATCTAAAGGGAGGGATTCTACCAAGTGGGAGATCATGAGGTTATTAGGAGGATGGATGAAGAGGATTCACGAAATTCCAGGGAACTGATAGAACAATGGAGAGTGTAGATAGTAGAGAAATGGTAGGAAAGGGTGATGCGGGCGATTAAAAGGCTTTCAAATGAACTACACCAAGCAAGAGCGGCATTGAGGAGCTTTGAAGAGGAAGAAAAGATGGAAGAAAACTTGACGAAAGGGATATAGATGGTTGGAACAACTGGGAGCTCAAAAAGTGATAGGACCCCTCCCTCACTGATCACGAGAGAGGACTTGAATGGAACTGGTTTTGTTGGCTTAGAGGAAGGCTTAGAGGATGATATGTACTTTGTTATGCAGAGACTATTTTTGGAAGATTATTCGTCTGATAGAATCAAGGATCCAACCCCTCGAGGATCAAGTAGTGTCTCCCTCAACCTTCCCCTGGTACTCTACAACAATCCTGACAAATTTATTTCCAAATTTCTTAAGACATTAAGAGTGCATAGTGTTAGTGGCTGAATTTTCATGTTTTTACCCAAATTTTTACCTTGTTTCCTATATCCATTTTACACCATTTTTGGTCAATTACATTCTAAACCGCACAGGTATACCTCTTGTCATGTTGTTATGAATCATTAGTCAATGAAGCATAGTCATAGGGGTTTTTGCCTAAGTGGCTTGCTAATTCAATTATTCTTGCATATTTGGAGGAAGTATGATCAAGGTCGTGGTTCAAAAAATGGTGACCATCCAACTGACAATGTTATCTTGAGACACCAACTGCAATGGTGGATCAATATTTTAATTAGTGCACTTCTATATTTATATTATGTTTTACTTAAGAACACATTATGTAATTGTAGGCAGACAACTGCCATAATTCTAGGCTCTGTTAGTGTTAACAAATTGTATAAGTACAGTTACGGGGTTGTGCAAACCGACAGTTAAGATAGCAGAGAATTATGTTAACTTTGAGTCTGTAACATCATACATGTATTATCCTTTCGATTAATGAAATTCTGATCTTCTGAGTATTTCGTGATTTCTTGATCTTGACACAGCCCTAATTAAGGAGTTGGGCCCACTCTCCTGACCAGGTGTTGTTGGATAGATGTCTGCATAGGTTTATTTCAGTTAATTTATTTATCGTTGTGAATGATTATCAATGTGTTGATGTGAGTCTAATTTTCTGTTACTCTTGTTGCTGTTACAGTCATTATTGTTGTTACTCTTATTCATTGTTACAGTTATCGCTTGTTGTTACACATTGATTAAGTTTATAATTGAATGTTCAGTACTAGGTAGGGAAACTATGGCATGCATATACTTTGCATGATAGCCTTGAAATATCTCATAGAGACCTAGGTTGACAATTAATGGGGAATTGGGTGAATTGCATGATTCATATATGAATACCAAGATTTTGGTGCCATTGTCCTTTCCTACTCTATTACTGGATTTATCTTGGTTTTCTTTATGCTCACAAGCTTGAATTTAGTATCAGAAGTAGTTTCTGTTGGGTAGGATCCTTATTCTCTAGCCCTTTTTGAATTTTTGTCCTGTGGGTTTGGGGTATGCAGGATGGAACTAGTATCAACGTGCTTATCCACCTCCTGTAGGTGTTTTCCAACCATTCTGACTAGTTGGAATACTTTTCAATTTCAGGTTTTGACTCATGAATGAAAGGGGTCAATTTGAATTTGACTCTTAATTTATTTATGACACCGAAAGGGTCATAATGCCATTTGAAACTGCTGTTGAACTTGAAATCTTGCAAACATTTCTCTACTTCCTTTCCAGCATTTCTATTGTTGCATATAAAAAGCCCTATTTGGTTTTTAATCTTGAGCTGGGTCTTCTTTTTATTTGAAAGGAAATGGATCTCATCAGAATTAAAGATTTGTCTGATGTATTCCAAAGAAAATATCCTCATCGGGAGATATTTGGGAAACTTGTATGGAACCAGTTGGCTTCCATACACTTTGATCTCTGTATGATTCGGGTATAAATACCAATCACCTGTTTTACTTTGATCTGAAAACTGTAACACCTTCTTTATCTCTTCCTTGATTCTAGGCTGAATGCTACTGCTTAGCATATTGACAACTAGATAAACAAATGAATCAATGAAGTCTTTATAGATGGATTCTGTGGAATACTTTCTGATCAAGGATGTACAAAAGACAACAGATTGGGGATTACCCTCTGTGTCCAATTTTTAGAGGCTAACTGCAAACCTTTCTGATTCGAAATATAAAAACATATGGAACAAAACTGAGGAGTATTTGAACACTCCTTCTTCTGGCAGCTTGACTAGTTGACCATGCATTGTGTCTGCCAGGAATTGGGCAAAGTTGAAAGTTATAGCTGGAGGCTAGACTGGGCTAAAGATAGAGAGGAAAACCAAGATGGATTCATCTACATGCTCATCAGTAAAATATCCTAGAATACAAGATAACATAGTTACGATTTGCCTGGTTTGTTTTGGGAACATGGCAACAGAGTATGGTGGGTTTTTATTAGGAATTTGAGCTGATTCAGGGAGGAAGGTTTGAAAGATTTGAGACCTTTTGGGAAAGTCTAGCTTTAGGTAAATCTCAGTAAGGGTTTCAAGGGTTTCAATGGAGAAAGGAACCCCCTTTGGTTGTGGTTGAATCTATAGCATTTGATTAATTGATTGAGCAGGGATAGTAAATAGGATTTCTTGGGCAGGGGTGACTATGGCTCTCTCATTTGGAAAATAGCTAATTTGGCACAATATGATGAGTTCAGGGAATTGGTAGGTCTGTGGGAAGGTATATTTGGGTAGGTTAGAGTCCCATAGATGAATATCATTTGCCTTATCAACAAATTTGTCATGGCTCCAACAATGGAGCTCCAAAAGATTGTTGTTAGTGATTGCGTCTATGATTTTGAAATCCTTATCTGCCAGAGGAGTGTGGTCGATATTTAATAGGGGTGGATGCAGAGGTTTTACTGTTTGGATGCTTTGAGAAGCCATTACTTTGATTCAATTTATTATTTAACTGGATTAACTGGTGGAGGCAGGTATTAGAATTACCTGAAAAACCGAAAAACTAGTTGTGGAAGTGGTCTAAATAGTGTAGGTTTTAACCCCGTACAGAAATTACCTGCATACGAATTCTAACTCATAGGAAAAATAAAAATGCGAGAGCATAACACATAAAACACATAGACACAGAGATTTCCCACTAGATCCCAAAATCGGGACTACCAGCTTGATTTTTCATTATGTTCCTTTCAATGTTACAATACATATTTATACATGTCGAAGCATCCAATACCATGGACCGAAAAGCATCACGTCGAAAACCATGGACTGAAAACCATTGCGTCCAAAAAACATGTGCAAAAATCATGCACAAAACCATAGGTG